>JAECUM010033618.1:0-29023 GCA_016617855.1 Megalonaias nervosa
GAATACAAACGTACAGAAGGCATGAAGGGGAATACAGTTGTGAAACTGTTTTAGTGACCAAGATATACTTTCTACGAAATTAAACAAATTTCAACTTCAAAAGTCCATTGGTTATTACTTGGTTAGATTTTAAAACTAACCGAGACTTATAGCCTTTCAAAAGATGTTTCTCTGATGCCAATGTCGATGGTATTATACCAAACATAGGGAATTCGTTAGATGAATGTCTGTGAATAACATATGCACCAAATCACGATTTCAAATGATGAATCCGTCAAAAACGTATTTGGAAACTTATGCCAATCGAACATAACTGCATTCGTCAGGTCTTAATATTCGAAATGTCGCTTTTGTCTAATATGTTAGGATTAAAGTCTTTATGTGCTCATCGCCTGGTACAGATTGCTGTTCCAGTTCAAAGTTATTTATCTATCGAATGCATTATTTATGTTTCTCCCAAATATCCGTCCTTATTAGAATTGTTAAATCTGGTCTATAATTCTTTTAACATTCCCAAAACATGCTGGGTGGAATACTTCTAAGAAAACTATCAAGCAGTGCGATTATGCTTGGCTATTATATGTCTACATGTGAACACTTATCTTATGATCTTTCAAATTATCTGTTTTATCAAATAAAGTGCTATTTGTTCGAATATAGCAACTAGCTATAAAAATGTTTTGCAGTTTGTGTAGTTTCGCTTTTAGTTCCTTTTGAGAGATAGCCTCCATACACCTCATTCCATTTTAGGTTTATAATTTTGAACAATTTTGATCTTTTGGTGGTAATATACAATATACATGTTTCAAAAGAGCAACGCAAATTTTAGTTGAGACAGCATATACAAGATAAGCTATATATATATATATATATATATATATATATATATATATATATATATATATATATATATATGTATATATATATATATATATAAAGTATATATATATATATATATATATATATATATATATATATATATATATACATATGTGTGTGAGTGTGTCTTGTGGAACAAAATGTTTTCTGTTCAAAAACGGAAAAGATAAAGACTCACTAAAATACAATTTTTATTCTAAGATCCGACGAAATAAAGAGATGAATAAATCTCTGTTGTGCAGGAACGCTTGCGATGATAAGTAGTTCATGAGATTTGTGTACATATATACTACCAATATTCATACGAAATGCTATGCTTGAAAGAGGTTAGGCAACAAGTATTCTCTCCCAACTGTTATTGCATTCGAAAAGAATTAAAATGATCTTAACTATAACAAGGAATATCCCAAACATGGCAAGATACTATAGATATATTCAGCTAGTATGAGTTGTCGAGACTTTCTTAATTTTGAACATCTTTCTTGCCTAAGATCCAAATAACATAATAATTATTCTTTGTTTTTTTTTATTTTTGTTATGTTACTAATTCGACATTGGGCTTGTCCAGGTTCATTTTTATAGCTCCTAAACTTTTGTCGATAAGCCTCAGGTACAAACTCATATCCCTTGAAGTTATCTTCCTGAACCTGATCATAATCAGCACTTTGCCGTACTGGCAGGGAAGCATAGGGGTCACGAGCTTTACCAAAAGTATTCTTTTTAGTATCAGACCTCAATTGTCCCTCAGTAATTACAACTTTTCAGCAATTTTCACAAAACGAGGAAATATTAATCTGCTTCCCATTCTTTAAACGGCGGTACTAACCTAATTCCCAGAACTGAGTAGCTGATCGACATAGTAATTCATACAAGTATTCCTACCCAAAAATATGGCAAACATATACCAGAGAAACAATAAGGCTGATAGTGTATATATTCAAGATTAAATTATTGTAATCATAACAGAATTCGGAGACAATTTGGAATAATGAATCTGAAAGCGAACGGAAGTAAAGGGAGCATGAATTAGCTAATGTAATAGCACTAAAAAAGAACCTACTGACCTAGCAATTTAAATGTCAAAATTATTTTGAGCATTAAGTAAATGAATGGTTATGGCATGCGTCTTGTCTGCACAAAATTTTAATTAAATATCTGTGATTTCTAATTATGATCTGGTACATGCATTCGTCACGTACCTCTTGCTACAAAATATCATAGGCTTGTGCTTTTCTGATCGTCGTTATCATAAGCTTGTGCTTTTCTCATCGTCGTTAACATAAGAGGCAGACATCTGAAAGCCATACTGGCGTATTTGGAGTTTTAAAATCTTCCTGTATAGTGAATTATTTCCATTCGGTGCTCGCATGTACTTTTACTCGTTTCAGAATTTATTTTTCATGAATATATCCTATAGATTCAAAAACTTATTGAGCAGGTCTTTGGAAACGATTTGTCATGCGATTGTCGTGCTGATTATTGTGATCTTAAGTTATATCATTCTCAATATTTGCATTATTTGTACGACTATATGCAACATAATTCTTATAAAACAAAACATAATTCAAAAATATTCAAAATAACATCGCATACACATAAAACACTTTGCAATTAACTAAATTTAGGAATGTATCTCTCGTCCTTGAATACCTATCTTTTTGTTCGTTTTCAATTTATTCTTTCAATATCATATTTTGTTTCGTTGAGTTTGTTCTGCTATGAATAGATTAGGCTTTGATATTTGTAACTAAAATCTCCTGTTAAATATCGTCTCGATTTATATGGTAAGAAGAAAATATGTCAACTGCATACAGACTTCTTTGTAAACTGATCAAGAAAAATCAGATAAATAAATAAATACAATTTAAATATATTATTTTCCAATCGTGACATATATAATACATTTATCTGAAGACTTGAAGGGCGATTGGTCAACGAGATTTATGAAAACGGCGAAAGCTGATAATGTAAAATGTTATAAATACGGTGTGAACATTAATGAGATGAATTCTGCTTAAGAGGTTCCTCAACACTTAGCCCCACTCAACAAGGATTGCAGGCTCAGGGTCATAATTATTTTCTAGACGAACATGTTTTAATTACAAAGCAAACCTTAGAGAATCCAAAATATTGCAAATAAAGAGTATATATATATATATATATATATATATATATATATATATATATATATATATATATATATATATATATATATATATATATATATAGACATATGTATGAAACTTTCTGAAGTATTTCCTTGAATACGAATCAAGAAAGTTTGAGGTCAATATATACTCAAAAGGAATTAATTGATCTCGGAAGTGAAGAATGTTTCAGTCAGACACGTTGTCATCTTCAATAATAAATTGTGAAATCAATGTAAAGTTGTCTTCCCGTGCAAAATATTAGGACCCAAATGTTCATAAATCACTAAGTAAAGACATAAACATCAATATTCAAAGAAACAAATATGATAAAACTTTAAACGTGATGTATTAGAGGCAACATATGAGTAGTTGATTTAAAATCCTTATATATGTTATATCTCATGTAGTTTGAACTAGTCTGAAAATATAAAAAAACAATATTGAAAATCCGAAACTTCAGAAACGATGAGCAGTCTCAAACAAATGGAAAGTTACTTTGGAAAACGTGAAAGGAATGGACGAAGGAAAATACATGTAGTCAAATGCTTCGAAGCCATATAATTCAAATGGATACTCGAGGAAATATCCCAAGAGTTTCAGAAACAACGGATTCAGAAAAATCTGAAAAGCATGAAGAGAATAGTTTGCATTCTATTGGCAGTGACATTTTCAAATCCAGTCTAAAGGAAGAAAGACTTTGAAATGTCTTGTCTGTATTTACAACGATGATAAGATCAAAACTGGGCAATTTCGTAGTAAAAGTAACAACAAATCTGGCATAAACGTACAGTAATGATTCCAATCCGGATATTTAAATACCAGAAATTACAGGTACATATACCTTCTGAAACATTACATATTCATTTCTTTCCATTTTACATTATTGTTGTTTTTCCCTTCATAGACTTAGCATTTTCAATTAATGATCCCCGTCTGCTCAATCTTTCTAATACATTTTTATGATTGATAGAGTCTACCAAGTTATTAAATACTGTTCAAACAAAAGGTCAACTGTACCAATCTGTGCATTAATTTAATTATTTAAATTCAAGCATTTGGCTCATCTTATGGCACCCTAAAATACTCATCAATTGCAATTATTTAAAGGTAAAGAATGGATACCTGGATTTTCAATTGATTTCAATATGTTTACTCTTTAGTGTCATTCCTCATGAAATGCATTGCGTTCCCGTTTCTACCATCTATGGTATGAGATACATTCATACTGTAATTCATTTCTCAGTTCGTACCACTTTATCTGAAACTCGTTTTGCGGGCATTCACTATTATTAAATCTTTCCGCAATTTACATATTTGCCATTTTGATCAGATTTAACCAAACTGGTCCTTAATTCGAATATTCAGTGGAAACACGACTTTTCTCGGTTGCAGTCTTAGCTTTAGTTGATGTTTAACATGGAAAGTGTTATATTCGGCTCTCACTCTTTCACTTGCGAAGCAAATAATATATAGGAAATGATGAACTTTTCAATTCCTTATTTGTAATATGATTCGGACCTAATGTACGTAGAATACACTCGTATTAGGCATGTTTTAATTTAATATTCGTTGTGATTGAAAGAGTTGAAATTAAAGTCTTTCTATATTATCTTGATATGTTGGAGCTTCCGATTATATTTCCATCTTTGTTACCAATCAAATGCAATATTTATGATTCTCTAAGATTTGCGTTGTAAGTATAACCTTTTCGTCTAGAAAATAATTATAACCCTGACCCTTTCTCTTTTCGGAGCCTGCAATGAGTGGTGTTACGTGTTGCGGAATCTCTCAAACAGAATTCATCTCATACATTTTCACACCGTATTTATAACATTTCAGCTTTCGCCGTTTTCATAAATCTTTTCGACCAATTGCCCTTCGAGTCTTCAAATATATCTGTTATAATCGTTGCGATTGGAAAAAAAAATGTATTTAAATAGTATTTCCTTTCTTTTCGGATTTTCCTTAATCGATTTTCAAAGAAGCCTGTCTTCAGTACACCTATTTTCTTCTTGACATATAAATCGGGACGATACTTAAGGGGAGATATTTCCTTATAAATATCAAAGCCTAAGCTGTTCATAGGAAAACAAAAGCAAGGAAACAAAATATGATATTGAAAGGATATATTTAAAACGGACAAAAAATTATTTATTCGAAGATAAGAGATATATCCTTAACGTTAGTTAATTACATAGTTTTTGTATAAGGATGCGATGCTATTTTGAATATTTTTGAATTATGTTTTGGTTCATAGGAATTATGTTTAATATAGTTGCAAAACTTATGCAAATATTGACAATGAAAAACTTAAGATCACATTAATCAGCACGACAATCGCATGACAAATCGTTTCCAAAGACCTCCTCAATAACTTTGAAATGTGGAGGATATGTTTATGAAAAATATATTCCGAATGGAGTTAAAGTAAATTTTTGCACGATATGGAAATGTTTCATTATACAGTAACAGTTTGAAACTTCAAATACGCCAGTAAGGCTTTCAAATGGCTGCCTCTTATGTTAACGACGATGAGATATGTACAAGCCTATGAAATTTTGTAGCAATATGTCCGTGACGAATGCATGTAACAGATCATAATTAAAAATCCCAAACCTTTTCTTAAAATTAGTGCAGACAATACACGTGCAATAAACTTTCATTTACTTAATGCTCAAAATAAGAATACAATTTAATGTGTTAGGACAGTATTTTTTTTTTCAGTGTGATTATATTAGCTAGTCAATGTTCCCTTTAAGTTCCGTTCCCTTTCTGATGCATTATTCCAAATTGTCTCCGAATGCTGTTATGATTACAGTAATTTAATTTTAAATATACACTGTCAGTCTTATTGTTTATCTGCTGTACGTTTGCTTTATAGTTTGTAGCGATACTTGTATGAATAACTATTTCGATCAGCTACTCAATTCTGGGAATTAACCTGGTACCGTCTTTTAAAGAAACAAAATTAGATTAATATTTCCTCGTTTTGTGAAACTTGCTGTAAAAATATAATTACTAAGTTACCATTGGGGTCTGCTATTAAAAAGGGGCAGTTTTGGCAAAGCTCGTAAACCCTATGCTTCCCTGTCAGTACGGCAAAGTGCTGATTATGATCAGGTTCTGGAAGCTAACTTGAAGGGTTATGAGTTGGTACCTGAGGCTTATCGACAAAACTTTAGGAACTATAAATATGAAACTGGACAAACCCAATGTCGAATTGGTAAGAGCAAAATAATAATTATCATGAACTTTGGTACTTAGGCAAGAAAGTTGGTCAAAATTAAGAAAGTCTCGACAACTCATATTAGCTAAATTTATCTATATCATCTTGCCCTCTCGGATATTCCTTGTCCATTTACATTTCATCCGGAATAATTTTTATTGTTAGGATCATTTTAATTGTTTTCACTTTGAATAACCGCTGGGTGAGAAATCTTGTTGTGTAACCCCTTTCAAGCATAACGTTTGTTATGCATAGTAGTAGTACGTATGTACACAAATCTCAGGATCTAATTATTATCTCAGGCGTTGATGCACAACAGAGCTTTATTCATCTCATCATTGCGTCGGATCTTAGTATATAGTTTTTTATTTTGGTGAGTTTTTATCTTTTGTTATTTTAACACAGAGCATTTTCTTCCACAAGACACTCCCGCACATAATATATATATATATATATATATATATAACATATATATATATATATACTTATACTATATATATATATATACTACTTATATATATATATATATACTTTTCTTTCACTATACTTTCCGCCTGCTATATATATATATATATATATATATATATATATATATAGTGTATCTTGTACATGTTGTCTGAACTAAATTTCTCTGTTGTTTTGAAATATTTATATTGTATATTGTCACAAAAAGATGAAAATTATTCAAAATTATAAGCTTAAGATGGAATGAGTTGTATGAAGCCTATCTCTCAAAACGAACTAAAAAGGAAACTACACAAAAATAAAACATTTTTATAGCTCCTTGCCATATTCGAACAAATAACACATTATTTCATAACACATATAATTTGACAGATCTTAAGATAAGAGTTCAACAGTAGACATATAATAGTCGGCATCAACCTATTTTTTGAAAGAGGTTTGCAAATGTAAAATCGAATTATAAACCAGATTTACAAATTCTAATAAGGAAGGATATTCGGGAGAAAAATAACTAATGCATTTCGATATATAATGAAACTTTAACTGGACCAGGAATCTGTACCAGGCGATGAGCACATAAAAGCTTAATCCTAGCATATTAGACAAAAGCGACAGTTTTAATATTAAGACGTTACCAATGCCGTTGTGTTGGCTGGGCATAACTTTTCAAATACATTCTGGAATACATTCTGGAAGGATTGATCATTTGAAATCGTGATTTGGTGCATATATTATTAATAGAGATTTATCTAACGAATTTCCCATGTTTGGAATTATACAATCAATATTGGCATCAGAGAAATATCATTTGAAAGCCTTTGCTGTCTCGGTTAGTTTTACAATCTAACCATATACTGAATCATTTCGTACGAAAGAGACTTGTGAAGTTGAGATTTTTAAATTTCTTAGAAAGTATATGTTGGTCACTAAATCGTTTACACAGCTATCTGTATCCCCCTTTGTACCTCAGGTGTATTGACAGTGTTTTACTTGTTCTTTAGTTGTGATCCTCACTATTATATTTGCTAAAAAAGTATTTATTTCATATACTAATAGTTCTGCCTTGAATCCTTATCCCCCTGTATACATGTTTCCCCTTAAGAATTCTTTGCAGCTCTGCTATCTGATAGACTTCAAAAACGTATGAATAGGGAAGTATTAAATGCACTCATTTATTTTAGATTATTCAAATTATCATTTTCCAGATACATTTCCATCCCTAGATATCAGCATTTAGGTTATTACCTTTCCTAAGTGTTACACATATATAAATTCAATCAGCATTCAATTCACTTTAATTTTGTCACTTTCGAGAAATGAAACAAAATTTTAAATAAAAATGTTTTCCTGTTCGATCATAAATTTGGATGGAAATATACAGCCATCTTATCATCTAAGATTTGCAGGATCAAATACTCATATACAAGGAAACTCTCTCTCTCTCTCTCTCTCTCTCTCTCTCTCTCTCTCTCTCTCTCTCTCTCTCTCTCTCTCTCTCTCTCTCTCTCTCCCTCTCTCTCTCTCTCTCTCTCTACTGTTTGAACCTATGTTCGTGTGAATATAGTTAAAAATACCATACAAATTTTGCAATCATACATTTTGAAATACGATGAGAAGTTTCAATTATACCTCGCGAACAACAAAGAGAACAGGAGCATTACAAAACGTGGACAACTGCATAAAGGACAATTCTTGTAGTTGTCTAAATGTTCTAAAATCCATAATGTTTAAAATTCAAATGGATAATCATTGAAAGATCTCTTAAGATTGTATCAAATAATTCATAGCAAAGAACATCTACAATTCATTAAGGGTATAGTTTGCATCGGAGGGTAATATTTCTATAGGAAGTGAAACTTTCAAATGTAATCTACAATAAAAGCGTCGTCTAAGGCACTGGCTCTGTTGACAAAGATAGCGTCGTAGCTAAGGAACTTCTTAGTAACAGTAATAAGAACCCTATCACAAATGCACGGCGCTAAATGACTGCAATCCCGAGACATTAATGCTAGTAGTTTAGGATTAAGAAAAGCCTGATAAACCAAAGGTATACTACCTGGAAGAAATTATACACCTTGGATCTGTTCATTTCAGTTCTTAAAAAGACGGAATAATTATGCATAATATGCAATACAAAGTTTCAGAATTATTCACGTATGGAACATCGAGGTGTAAATATTAAGAAATTAAAAAATATCCATTTATGACATATTTAAAACGTAGTCACAATGCCATTTAAAGTTTCGGTCATTAATTACAGTGGAAATATCGGATAAAACCCAAAACAGGCATTTAGATAAGTAGTGTTCTAACATAAGTGACTAATTTACTTTAGTTACAATGGTAACTTCCTCAGCTTACTATTTTGTCTGATTTATCTGGTCATTCAAAGATGTAACCTTTCAATGTACACGCAAAGTTAAATGTTTCTGACTAATATAAGCACCTGATCACAATTTCAAATAATCAGCCTATCAAGAGTTTATTAGGAAACCTATGTCCACCCAATATATATAATACAAGTGTATCCATCAGGTCTTAATGTTCAAAGTATATTTTTATTCAGCATATTAGAGGTAAAGCCTATCTATGCTCTTTGTCTATTAGCGAGTTCTGGTCCATTTCTAGTTACATCTCATGCATTCTGTATAATTCTCTGTATAATTCTAGTTACATAACATGCATTCTGTATAATGCTCTCTGTAATTCTAGTTAGATCACATGCATTATCTATAAATCTCTACCTAATTCAAGTTACATCACATGCATTCACATGAAGATGACTACAAGAATTGTCCTTTATGCAAATTTTCACGTTCTCTATAGTCTCTTAATTAACTTGACCCGATTAGAGTGTACGGTTCCTTATAGCACTATTTTTAGCTCATCCTGGTTCATAGATCTTGTAATCATCAAGTGAAAACGATTGGATATTATCAATGTCATATTTCGGCTTGCGTGATGTCTCTAATTTGTAAACAACTATTTTATTGAAACTTATAGTAAGATTCGCTCAGTCCTTTAATGCGTGCGTGCAAATTATATTTTTTTAATGCGTTAAATTAGTTGTTACGTATTCCATCACGTGAGCCACAATGTGATCTAAAATCGAGGTTTAACACAGCCAAAAGTCCAGTCGTATCTTTGCGCCTTGAGTGTACAAGGTGTTTCAATTGCTGATGTCAGATTGTTTTGAAGTTCATTTATGTTTTGGAATTTAATAATTCATTCTCTAGAAAACAACACAAGTGTTTCATATTTATAAAAGTTCTGGGAAAAAGATATTCAGTGGAAATTTATTCTGGAATTCTACACGGAAACAGTATAAACTGTGATTCAATCGAGGATCTGTTGCCAACAGTACAACGACCTCATCTGATGTCATCGCCTTCCTTAATGGAATTTCATCGAGATTCGAACCTGGATTCAATCAGAACTGTTGAGTGATTGGACTTATATTTTTTTCAATTTTAGGCTTAATGTTTGGATTATATTCACAAACCGTAAGTCCTATTTCGTATTTTTACATTGTTTTCTAGAGAAATAAACTATTTTGTGAAAATGTACAAAGCTTGATGGCTTCACTCTTTTCTTTTGTTAGTTTTGTACTAGCCTACACGGTACCATAGAAAATTGTGGTTGCTTGTCCTTGGGGTATATTAATTTTGGCTAAAATATTTCAGAAATTATTTTTTTTTTTTTTTTTTTTTTTTTTTTTAATTTAAATTCCTGTAAGTTTTAAATCCCAAGTACTATTTTACATTTTTTAAAAATTCTTTAGTGAAAGCAATATGCTTTCATTCAGAATGTCATCAAAAGTGGAGACTTTTCTTTCTAGTACTACTCAGAAGCAGTTGGATATTCTGAAAAAAAGATGAGTTGCTTGAAGTTGGCAAAAAATTCGATCTTTCTGAAGCAAAGTCTTCCTTAACGAAACAAGAAATTGAAAACATTTTGATTGAGTATTTTGGTAGAGAGGAATGTTTTTGATAAAAGTGTTTTGTCTTCGGTCAGTAGGTCTGTATCAGACGCCGACATAAAAGTAATGGAATTAAAAATGAAATATAAGATGGAATTGGAATTAAGGAAGTTCGAGCTACAGAAAGAGGAAAGAGATAAAGAGAAAGAATTGCAGTTGCAATTTGGAGAGAAGCTATTGTAATTGCTATTTCAAGAGAAGGAGAGAGAAACAGGAGAGGGAGAAAGATAAACAATTACAATTTGAAGAGAAGGCGAAAGAGAGACAGGAAAGAGAGAATGATAAACAAATGAAACT
Source organism: Megalonaias nervosa (assembly GCA_016617855.1). NCBI lineage: Eukaryota > Metazoa > Mollusca > Bivalvia > Unionida > Unionidae > Megalonaias > Megalonaias nervosa. The sequence goes on from JAECUM010033618.1 coordinate 10,997, forward strand.
ACAATTTGAGAAGCAGAAGAGAGAGAAACATATGCAAAGATAGAAGGATGAAAGGGAATTTCAAATTAGAATGAAAGAAATAGAGCTGGCAAGTAAGAAACACATTTGCACTTCACATACAAATTCAAGTTTTGACATTATAAACAATATTAGGTTAGTGTCTCCTTTTAGAGAAAATGAGGTAGATATATATTTTCCTCGTTTTGAAAAAAGTTGCGGAAAATTTGAAATGGCCAATTGAGCATTGGACTCAGTTACTACAATGTGTACTAATTGGTAAAGCTGGTGATATTTATCATTCAATGTAAGTACAACAAAGTTCTGACTATGATTTGGTTAAGAAATGCATTTTAAAGGGTTAGGCGTTAGTCCCCGAGATTTATCGGAAAAAAATTCAGGAACTATAGAAAAGAAGCTGGACAAACTTATCTCGAATATGTAAGAGAAAAAGAGCAGTTATTTGAGAGATGGTGCTTAGCCAAGAAAGTTGAACATGATTATGAAAATATCAAACAACTTGTGTTACTTGAAGAGTTCAAGAATTGTGTTCCTACTGACATTAAGAATCATCTTGGAGAGCATAAGAGCGAAACCGTACAAAATGCTGCTCTTGCTGCTCCTGAATATTCCATAACTCATAAAGTTCCTCTTGTAGGAAAATTTTTCACCGAGCAGTCTACTGTTAGAAAGGTATTTCAGCCTAATACGACTCCTTCTAAAACTCAATCTGGCACAACTTCTAAAAATCAACCTTCTGATCAACGTGATTCAAACTCCTTGTCTATTCCGACGTGTACCTATTGCATGCGAAAAGGAATCGTCATATCTGAATGCTTCAGATCGAAATATAGGCATCATAATCAAGATAGACCTATACAAAGTGCTCTCATTTCTAAGAGGTCAAAGTCACGGTCATGTATTGAAAACAATACATTTGTTGGGTCTAATAAACCCCAGTCTGACTTTATTATAGATAATTATGAACCATTCATGTCAATGGGTTCTATATCCCTCTTGGGTGATTTGGCCAATCCTCTCCCTATTAAAACTTTAAGGGATACAGGAGCTTCTCAGAGTCTTTTATTATCAGGTACTTTGCCTTTCTCTGAGAGGTCCTGTTCTGATGAGAGTGTTCTCATTCAGGGAGCAGAGTGCGGCGTTGTTAGGGTTCCTCTCCATTCTGTAAATTTGTCATCAGACATAGTTTCAGGGACTGTGACAGTCGACATAGTGTCTAATTTACCCGTTCAGGGCATTCATTTGTTACTAGGCATCGACCTCGTTGGAGACAAGGTTGTGGTTAATCCACTTGTAACTGACAAGCCTTTTTTGGATCAGAAAGTTGATCCTATTGGAAACTAATACCCTGATTTTTACCTAGCTTGTGCAGTTTCTAGAGCTATGTCAAAGAAAGCTCTTGAGAATGATTTCGATATGGAAAAAATTCCTTTAGCTGACACATATATTGGGTAGGATTTTGATGAGGTCACCTTTACTCCTTGTTTGAAATCAATCATAAGGTATTGATCACAGTGATCCTCTTTTAAATACTGATTTTCTTTTATCTAATCAGGGTGATAAACGACAATCACGTGTTGTCTAACAGGACAAAGATCCTGAGATCTCCTGTTTGTTTCAGAGGGCCATTAGTGAAACTGAAGCCAATGAAGTACCTGTTTTTCTTCCTTAAAAATGGAATTCTTATGAGAAAATGGAGACCTCCCGAGGTACCTGCTAGAGACGAGTGGTCCGTGAACTATCAGATTATAGTTCCAAAATCTTACAGACAGGAAATACTTAGTTTGGCCCATGAAACTCCTCTGGCTGCTCATTTAGGGATAAATACAAGTTATCACAAGATCTTGACTCACTTTTATTCGCCAAAAATCAAACGTGATGTTTGTAAAGTTTGTTGATCTTGTCATACTTATCAAATGGTAGGAAAATCCAATCAGAAGATACCTAAGGCTAATCTACAACCTATTCCTACGTTTGACGAACCATTTAGCAGAATTATGGTAGATTGGGTTGGTCCCTTACCTGAGACCAAGTTAGGCAACCAATAGCTTTTGACCATTATGTGTGCGTCAAGAAGATTCCCAGGTTCAATTCCTTTGAGGAATGTTCAAAACCAAAACCATAGTAAAAGCTTTGATAAAGTTATATTTTGCTTTCTTTGGCCTGTCTAAATCTGTCCAATCAGGTCTAGGGTAAAAATTTATGACTGGAATTTTCCAGCTTGGTATACTTGAAATTGGCACTCTGCAATTCAAGTCAAAAGTAAAATTATGGTTTCATAGAACTTTACTTGAGAGAAGATTTGAGTCTTGTAATAGGGTCCATTCTCTCTTGCTCATTCTTCAAAATTTTCTTCAAATTAGATTTTACGGCCCTTACAAAGTAAAAAAGAAAATGAATGAGTTAAATTATAATAACAGTACTCTGATCTGAATACATTAATGGAGTACTAGTATATTGAAATAGATAGCTCAGTAAATCATGCAATTGATTTAGTTGTACCTCTCCCACAAAATGATGATTTAAGTGAAGAAATTCAATCGCACTCTGTTGCTCCTGGAACAACAAATCTTCGGAATTCAGAAATTATGAAAAATCTGGACCAGAAACTTTTACATTTGCAACAACAAGAAAGGAATGAACTTAAACAGCTATTATTCGCATATGAGCACTTGTTTCCAGATAACCCTACAACGAAAAACAAAAGTTTTCATGACGTTGAAATTGTAGATTTAAAATCTGCGAAACAACACATATAGAAGATGAACCCTCTCAAACAGGAATTCTTGAAAAAGGAAATTCATTATTTGCTGGAGAACGATTTCATAGAGCCCAGTAAAAGTTATTGGAATTCACCATGTATACTTGTTCCGAAACCTGATAAAACTTTCCGTATGTGCACTGATTATAGGAAGGTGAACAGTGTGACTAAAACAGATTCATTTCCATTACCAAGAATCGATGACTGTATGGAAAAAAAATTGGAAATGCCAAATATGTCACCAAATTTGACCTTCTGAAATGATTATGGCAAATTCCACTAACAGAAAGAGCAAAGGGAATTTCGGCATTCATGACTCCAGATGGACTCTATCAATATAAAGTAATGTCGTTCGTGATGAAGGGTTCCCCAAGTACCTTTCAACGCTTGATGAATATGATTACCTCTGGTGTAGATAATTGTGATGCTTACAACGATGATGTCATCATTTACAACGTCGCCAGGAAAGAACATCTAGCCAGGATTCGGAAATTCTTTGACAGACTCACTGAAGCAAATTTGACAAACAATTTATCTAAAAGTGAGTTCTGGCGTGTTTGTGTAACGTTTCTAGGACATATTGTGGGACATGGTGAAGATAAACCTATAGATGCTAAGATCAAGGCTATATCTGATTTCCCTGTGCCTGTCAGTAAAAAGGAAGTGATGCGATTTTTTGGTATTGCCGGAGAATATCGAAAGTTTTGTTCCAATTGTTCTAAAAATGCTGAACGCCTGACACACTTGTTGAGTGAGGAAAACAACTTTCTTTGGATTGTAAAATGTCAGGAGGCTTTTTTTAGGTTAAAATCCATATTCAAAAGTGGGCCAGTTCTCACAGCTCCAAATTTGAATCAATGTTTGAAATTATCTGTGGATGCAAGTGATGTTGGGGTTGGAGCAGTTTTGATTCAAGAAGATAGAAATGGTGTTGATCACCCAGTGTGCTATTTCTCTTAGAAATTAAATAAGCACCAAATAAATTACTCAACAATCGAGAAGGAATGTTTGGCATTAATATTGGCATTACAGCATTTTGAAGTTTACAATAGTTTAGCTTCTTCTCGGGTTGTTGTGTTAGTGATCACATCCCACTTACTTTCATCGACAAGATGAAAAATATAAATCAAAGATTACTAAGGTGGAGTTTATTTTGCAAGAATATAATCTTAACATCAGGCACATCAAAGGAGAAGAGAATTTGATTACAGATGTACTTTTCCGTGTATAGAACTATTATTTCAAATACACTTTGTATAATTCATAAGGGTTTCCTTATGTAATAGTATTTACATCATGTATAATTTACATATGTGACAAAGAAAGCTGCATTATATAAATCTTTATGTTTCTTTATGGGGAAGTGTTACGTATATGTAATTATATCGCTTGTTTGTTAGTTTCAAAAGTCTCTTTTATTTCATTTTTGTTTGATTACATTTGACTGAAATGATAATTTTCATTTTTTGTAACCTCTTTTCGGAAAATTAACTTGACCCGATTAGAGTGTACGGTTACTTCAGCACTATTTCTAGCTCACCCTGGTTCATACATCTTGTAAACATCAAGTGAAAACGATTGGCTATTGTCAGGTTCATATTTCTGCTTTCGTTAAGGCTCTAATTTGTAAACAACGTTTTGTATTGACTCTTGTAGTAAGATTCTTTAAGACATTTAAGGCGAACGTGCAAATTATCATTTTATTTACTGCGATGTTCAAATTAGCTGTCAAGTATTCCATCACGTGAGCATCCATGTGATGTAAAATCGAGGCGTAAAACAGCCAATTGGTAGTAGATTAGACCAGCCGTATCTTTGCATCTTGAGGGTACAAGGTATCTCAATTCTTCGTGTCAGAAGTTAATTTAGTTTTGGAATTTAAAAATTCATTCTCTAGAAAACTACACAAGTGGTTCATATTTATAAAAGTTCTGTGAGAAAGATATTCAGTGGAAATTTATCCTGGAATTCTAAACAGAAACATTATAAACTGTGATTCAATCGAGGATCTGTTGCCAACAGTACAACGACCTCATCTGACGTCATCGCCTTCCATACTGGAATTTCATCGAGATTCAAACCTGGATTCAATTAGAACTGTTGAGTGAATGGACTTATATATCTTCAATTGGGCCTAATGTTTGGGTTGTAATCACAAAGCGTAAGTCTTATTTCCTATTTTTTTTTTTTTTTTGTTTTCATTAGAAATAAATTCTTTTGTTACAATTTACAAAGATTGTTGGCTTCACTCTTTTCTTTGTTACTTTTGTACGAGGCTACACGTAACACGTGTCAAAAATGTATAAAGTGAATAACAGATGGAATACCATAAAATGCATTTATGCTCAGATACCTTCCTTTCAATACGTGTGTGTGGCTATCAGATACACAAAAGGCAAGATGTAATAAAGTTCTAACTGAAGACCATATAAAAAGCAGATTCGGGGATATATATATATATATATATATATATATATATATATATATATATATATATATATATATATATATATATATATATATATATATATATATTGACACGATTTTGAAATCTAAAGGATAGACACATCAAATAAGCAGAATAAATAATAAATTATATATGAATGATTTGTATGAACTTGTTTGGACAAAATCTTATATATTGATGTTTCGATGACATGATTTGCGATTTGAAGTAGACGTTAAATTCCCAGAATAAATTTACTTTTTGATAGATGCTTTCTTAGAAGTATTCTCAAAACGCAAGTTTTGCAAATTTTGAGAAGACTAACAAATGAAGTATAACTCAGATAAGTAAATATAATAACTACGGGTATCGAAGAGAATTATGGAGAATGCATGTAATGTAACTAGAATTATAGAGAGAATAATACAGAACGCGTTTGATGTAACTAGAAATATACCAGAAAGTGCTAATGGACAAAGAGCATAGAATGGCTTTACCTCTTTTATGCTGGGTATAAACGATACTTCGAACATTAAGACCTGATGAATACACTTGTGTTGTATAGGTTTGGTGGACATAGGTTGCTAATAATCTCTTCATAGGCTGATCATTTGAAATTGTGACCAGGTGCTTATATTAGTCAGAAACATTTAACTAAAAAAATTAATCTCTGAATGAAAACGTCAACAATACAGGAGTATGCAAGCTTTGAAGAACAAGCAAAAGATTAAAAAAGTTACTATCGGCTGAAAACGAAGACACAGATTACATTCTGGTTTTTATGATACCTTGTTGTATTGAACTAGGGATAAGTATTACAAGTGTGATCCAAAATAACGAATGATACAAATGATAGATGGCAATTATTGAGCAACTAACATTGCGTATGCATTGAAAAGTTACATCTTTAACTGACCAGATAAATCTGATAGAGTAGTAAACTGAGGAAGTTACCATTAGAGCTAAATTATGTTAGTCATTTATGCTAGAACATTACTTATCTAAGTGCCTGTTCTTGGTTATAACAGATGCTGTTTTGTACGTAAATAACGAAACTTTATATGGCGGTTTGATTGCGTTTTAAATATTTCATAAATGGTTATTTTTTAATTGCTTAATATTTCCACCTCGATTTACTATAAATTGATAATTCTGAAACTTTGTATTGCATATTATGCTTAATTAATCCGTCTTTTTATGATCTGACTGAATTGAACAGACTTATATCAAATACCATAGGTGAACAATTTCCTTCAGGTAGGATGCCAAGAATACTCACTAGTTCATCAGGCCTTTTTTATCTTAAACCAATGGGATGAATGTCTCCGGACTGCAGTCATTTCGCGCCGTGCATTTGTGATAGGGTTCTTATTACTGTTACCAGGAAGTTCCTTAGCTACGATGCTATCGTTGTCAAGGGAGCCAGTGCCTTAGACGTCGTTTTTGTTGGTGATTGCATTTGAAAGTGTCACTGCCTATATAAATCTTACCCTCCGATGCAAACTATACCCTTAATGAATTGAAGATGTTATTTGTCATGAATTGGTTGATAAAATAATAAGAGTTCTTTACATGTTTCTGCATTTGAACTTTAAACATTATGAACTTTAGAACGTTGAGATAACTACAAGAAATGTCCTTTATGCAATTTTTCACGTTTTCTAAAGCTGGTGTTCTCATTTGTCTTCGCGAGGTATATTTGAACCTTCTCATCATATTTCAAATATATGTTTGCATCATTTGTGTGATATTTTTGACTATATTAGAACGAACATACTTTCAAACAGTAGAGAGAGAGAGAGAGAGAGAGAGAGAGAGAGAGAGAGAGAGAGAGAGAGAGAGACTTTCCTTGTATATGAGTATTTGATCCTCCAAATCTTTTGTCTATTATGTTAGGATTAATGCCTTTATGTTCTCATTGCCTGGTACAGATTCCTGTATCAGTTCAATGCCCATTATCTATCAAATGTATTATTTATGTTTCTCCCAAATATCCGTCCTTATTAGAATTTTCACATTTGGTTTATAATTCTTTTTACATTCGCAAAACGTGCTGGGTGGAATACTTCTAAGAAAATTCTATCAAGAAGTGCGTTCATGCTGGCTATTAGATATTTACATGTGAACACTTATGTTATGATCTATCCAATTTTCTGTTGTATCAAATAAAGTGTTATTTGCTCGAATATTGCAACTAGTCATAATAATGTTTTGTAGGTTGTGCAGTTTCGTTTTTAGTTACTTTTGAGAGATAGGCTTCATACACCTCATTCCATTTTAGGTTTATAATTTTGAATAATTTTGATCCTTTTGCTCCAATATACAATATAAATATTTTAAAACAACAGCACAAATTTTAGCTGAGACAACATATACCTTGCCGCCGCTTGCCGCCTTATATAGATATATATATATATATATATATATATATATATATATATATATATATATGAAGAAGTGTGTGAGTGTGTCTTGTGGAACAAAATGTTTTGTGTTAAAAAAGAGAAGATAAGGACTCATTAAAATAAAAATTATATTCTAAGATCCGACGAAATAAAGAGATGAATAAATCTCTGTTGTGCAGCAACGCCTGAGATAATAATTAGTTCATGGGTTTTGTGAACATATATACTACTAATATGCATAACAAACGCTATGCTTGAAATAGGTTACACAACAAGTATTCTCGCGCAGCTGTTATTGCATTCGAAAAGAATTAAAATGATCTTAACTATAACAATTATTCCGGATGGACAAGGAATATCCCAAACACGATAAGATGCTATAGATATATTCAGCTAATATGAGTTGTCGAGACTTTCTTAATCTTGACCAATTTTCCTGCCTATGTACCAAATATCGTGATAATTATTCTTTTTCTGTTATTAATTCGACATGGATTTGTCCAGTTTCATTTTTATAGCTCCTAAATTTTTGTCGATAAGCCTCAGCTATAAACTTATAACTCTTGAAGTTACCTTCCTGAACCTGGTCATAATCAGCACTTTGCCGTACTGACAGGGAAGCATAGGGGTCAAAATCGTTGCCAAAAGATATTCTTTTTAATAGCAGACCTCAATTGTGACTCAGTAATTACAGCTTTTCAGCAATTTTCACAAAACGAGGAAACATTAATCTGCTCCCCATTCGTTAAACGACGGTACTATCATAATTCCCAGAACTGAGTAGCTGATTGAAACAGTTAATGATACAAGTATTCCTACCCAAAAATATGACAAACATACACCAGAGAAACAATAAGACTGATAGTGTATATTTAAGTTTAAATTATTGTAATCATAACAGAATTCGGCGACAATTTGGCATAATGCATCTGAAAGCAAACGGAACTAAAGGGAGCATGAATTAGCTAATATAATAGCTGTAAAAAAGAATATACTGTCCTAGCAATTTAAATGTCAAAATTATTTTGAGCATTAAGTAAATTAAAGGTTATTGCATGCGTCTTGTCTGCACAAAATTTTAATTAAATATTTGTGATTTCTAATTATGATCTGGTACATGCATTCGTCACGTACCTGTTGCTACAAAATATCATAGGCTTGTGCTTTTCTGATCGTCGTTAATATAGGCTTGTTCTATTCTGATCGTCGTTAACATAAGAGGTAGACATTTGAAAGCCATACTGGCGTATTTGGAGTTTTAAAATCTTCCTGTATAGTGAATTATTTCCATTCTGTGCAAGCATGTACTCTTCCTCGTTTCAGAATTTATTTTTCATGAATATATCCTACAGATTCAAAACCTTATTGAGCAGGTCTTTGGAAACGATTTGTCATGCGATTGTCGTGCTGATTTTTTGTGATCTTAAGTTATATAATTCTCAATATTTGTGTGATTTGTACGACTATATGCAACATAATTCTAATAATCAAAAACATAATTCAAAAATATTCAAAATAGTATCGCATGCACATAAATACATATATTTTTGTTCGTTTTCAATTTATTCTTCCAATATCATATTTTGTTTTGTTGCTTTTGTTCTGCTATGAATAGCTTTGATATTTGTAAATGAAATTTCATGATAAATATCGTCCCGATTTATAGGTTAAGAAGAAAATACGTGTACTGCATACATCCTTCTTTGAACATTGATCAAGGAAAATCCGAATCATAAATAAATACAATTTAAATACATTATTTTCCAATCGCAACAACTATAATACATTTATTTGAGGACTTGAAGGGAGATTGGTCACAAAGATTTATGAAAACGGCGAAAGTTGATAATGTAAAATGTTATAAATAAATTCTGTTTGAGCGGCTCCTTAACACGTAGACTCACTCAACAAACATTGCAGGCTCCGAGAAGAGACATAGTCAGGGTCATAAGTATTTTCTAGACGAAAAGGTTGTAATTACAAAGCAAACCTTAAAGAATCAAAAATTTTGTATTTGATTGGTATCAGAGACGGAAATAGAAACGGAAGCTCCAACATATGAAGATAATATAGAAAGACTTTAATTTCAACTCTTTCAATCACACCTATTATTAAATTAAAACATGACTAATGCGAGCGTATTCCACGTACATTAGGTCCGACTCACATTGCAAATAAGGAATTGAGAAGTTCATCATTTCCGATGTATTATTTGCTTAGTAAGTGAAAGAGTGAGAGCGGAACAGAACACTTTCCATGTTAAACATCAACTAAAGCTAAGACTGCAACCGAGAAAAGTCATGTTTCCACTGAGTACCCGAATTAAGGACCAAATTGGTTACATCTGATCAAAATGGCAAACATGTAAATTGCGGAAAGATTTAATAATATTGAATGCCCTCAAAAGGAGTTTCAGATAAAGTGGCAGGAACTGAGAATTGAAGTATAGTATGAATGTATCTCATATCATAGATGACAGAAACGGGAACGCAATGCATTTCATGAGGAATGACACTAAAGAGTAAACATATTGAAATCAATTGAAAATACAGGTATCCATTCTTTACCTTTAAATAAATGCAATTGATGAGTATTTTAGGGTGCCATAAGATGAGCCAAATCCTTGGCTTTCAATCACTAAATTAATTCACAGATTGTTACAGTTGGGCGTTTGTTTGAAAATTATGTAATAACTTGATAGACTTTATTAATCATACAAATGTTTTAGAAAGATTGAGCAGACCGGGATCATTAATTGAAAATGATAAATCTATGAAGGGAGAAACAACAATAATGTAAGATGGAACGAAACGAATATGCAATGTTTTAGAAGATATTTGTACCCTTAATTTCTGGTATTTAAATATCCAGATTGGAAGCATTACAGTACTTTTATGCCAGATTTGTTGTTACTTTTGCTGCGAAATTTCCCAGTTTTGATCTTATAATCTTTGTCAATATAGACAAGACATTTCAAAGTCGTTCTTTTTGTAGATTGGATTTGAAAATGTCACTGCCAATGGAATGCAAACTATACTCGTCAGGATTTTCGGATTTTTCTGAATGCATTATTTGTGAAACTCTTGGGATATTTTCTTGATTATCAGTTTGAAATGTATGGACTCGAATCATTTAGGCGACTACATGTATTTTCCTTCGTCCATTCCTTTCACGTTTTCCATGCCTACTTTCCTTACGTTCGAACAGTAGGCATATTTGAGACTGCTTATGGTTTCTGAAGTTTCTGATTGTCAATCTTTTTATGATATTTTCAGACTAGTTCAAACTACATATGAGAGATACCATGTATAATGGTTTTAAAGCAACTGCTCAAATATTGTCTTTAATGCACCACTTTTTAAGTTTTATCATATTTTTTCTTTGAATATTCACAATTTTTAATTGAGGATGAAACCGTGTTTGAATGCAACATTCTTCGCTTCCGATATCAATTAATTTCTTTTGGGTATATATTGACCTCATACTTTCGTGATTCGTGTTCAAGAAAATACTTAAGAACGTTCTATTTTTAGTTATATTGTTTTGCAAAGAGGTCATGTCTCTGTGTCAAAATTTAATTCAGGACTTGAATGCTGATTGATTATATAGATGTCAAACAAATAGGAAAGTTATTACCATCAAACTTGACAGCTACTCGATACAAATTTATAAAGTGAATAATAGATGGAATACTGTACAATACACTTATGCTAAGATAGGTTCCTTTAAATAAGTGATTGTGATCTCTCAGATACATACAAGGAAAGATGTAATAAAGTTCTAAAGGAAAACTATATAAAACGGATATATGGATTCACGACGAATACATATATATATATATATATATATATATATATATATATAGAGAGAGAGAGAGAGAGAGAGAGAGAGAGAGAGAGAGAGAGAAAGACACAGTTATTAACAAATTAATTTCTGAATGAAACAAGTCAACAATAAAGTAGTTGTGAAAGCCTTGAAGAACAAGGTAAACATTAAACAAGGTTCAATCGGCTGAAAAAGAAGACAAAGATTACATTCAGGTATTCATTATACCTAGTTGTATTCAAGTAGAGATACGTATTAAAAGTGTTATCCAAAATAACGAATGATAAAAATGATAGATGGCAATTATTGAGCAACTAACATTGCGTATACAATGAAAAATTACATCTTTGAATGACCATATAAATCTGAGAGAAAAGTAAGCTGAGGGAATTACTATGTTAGAACACTACTTATCTAAATGCCTGTTACTGGTTGTAACGGATGTTTCTTTTGGAATTCAGGACCGAAACTTTAAATGGCGTTGTGACTACGTTTTAAATATGTCATAAATGGATTTTGTTTTAATTCCTTAATATTTACACCACAATTTGCTACAAATGGGTAAGTCTGAAACGTTGTACTGCATGTTATGCCTAATTAATCCGTCCTTTTATGATCTGAAATGAACAGACTTACATCAAGTACCCAAGTGGAATAATTTCCTGTAGGTAGGATATCGAGAATACTCGTTGATTGATCAGGCATTGTATCTTAATCAGCTGGTATTAATGTCTCCGGACTGCAGTCATTTAGCGCCTTGCATTTGTGATAGGGTTCTTTCTACTGTTACTAAGAATTTCCTTAGCTACGATGCTATCGTTGTCAACGGAGCCAGTGCCTTTGAAAGTGTCACTGCCTACAGAAATATTACCCTCCGATGCAAACTATACCCTTAATGAATTGTAGATGTTATTTTGTAATGAATTGATTGCAAAAATATTAATAGCCCTTTCCATGTTTATCCATTTAAAGTTTAAACGTAATGGACTGAAGAAAGTTTAGATGACTACAAGGCTTGCCCTTTAGGCAATTTTTGACGTTATCTAAAGTCCTTTTTCTGATTTTTTTCGCGAGATATATTTGAAACTTCTTATCGTATTTCAAATGTATGATTGCAACATTCTTATGGTATTTTTGACTATTTGCAAACGAACATGCTTTCAAACAGTAACGAGAGAGAGAGAGAGAGAGAGAGAGAGAGAGAGAGAGAGAGAGAGAGAGAGAGAGAGAGAGAGAGAGAGAGAGAGAGAGAGAGAGAGAGAGGTTTTATTGTATATGAGTATTTAATCCTGCAAATCTTGGATAATTAGCTGGCTGTATATTTCGATCCGAAGTTATAATGGAAGATGAAAACATTATTTTTTTGGAAGTTGTGTTTTATGTCTTGAAAGTGAAAAAATACAATTTACTTGAGGACATGGGTGCTGATTGAAAATATATTTATAACACTTAGGAAACGTAATAACCTAAATGCTGATATATAGGGATGGAAATGCATATGGCGAACAATAGTTGGAATAGTCTAACATAAATGAGGTCATTGAATACTACCCTGTTCATACATGTTTGTAGTCTGTCAGCTAGCTAGAGCTGTAATGAATTCTTAAAAGGAAACATGGATAAAGGGGCATGAGGTTTCATGGCAGAAATATTTGTATATGAAATAAATATTATTTATCAACTATAAGAAAACACTCTAATGGAGAAATATCAATGTTAAAATAAAACATTAAAATTAAACAATTGAGTCGTAAGAAGATTTATTGCAATAAGCAGTGTCAAGAATATCCCACAAAGATAGTGAAGATCGCAACTAAAGAAAAACTGAAACATATTGAATAGAAACATACGGAGGGAATGAATGGGAATACAGATAGTTGTGTAAATGTATTAGTGACAAACATATACGTTCTAAGAAATTAAACAAATCTCAACTTCTAAAGTCCGATTGGTACGAAATGATTTAGTACTTGGTTAGATTTTAAATCTAACCGAGACTGCAGAACCTTTCAAAAGACATTTCTCTGATTCCAATGTCGACGGTATAATACCAGACATAAGGAAATCGTTAGATGAATATCTGTGAATAACATATGCACCAAATCGCGATTTCAAATGATCAATCCTTCAAAAAAGATATTTGAAAACTTATGCAAACCCAACACAACTGAATTCGTCACGTTTTAATATTCCAAATGTCGATTTTGTCTAATATGTTAGGATGAAAGCCTTTAGGTGCTCATCGTCTGGTACAGATTCCTGTTCTAGTTAAAGTTGCATTATCTATCAAATGCATTATTTACGTTTCTCCCAAATATCCGTACGTATTTGAAAATTTAAATCTGGTTTATAATTCTTGTTTACATTCGCAAAACGTGCTGGGTGGAATACTTCTAAAAACGCTCCAACAAAAAGTACATTAAAGCTGGCTATAATATTTCTACATGTGAACACTTATCTTATGATCTCTCAAATTATATGTTTATGAAATAAAGTGTTATAGCAGAATTCGGCGACAATTTCGGATAACGCGTCTAAAGGCGATCAGAACTAATGATACGTTACCTTTAGTTCCGATCGGTTTCAGATGTATTATCCAATTAGCTAATATGATCAAAATGGCAAGTATGTAAATTGCGTAAAGATTTAATAATATTGAATGCCCGCAAACAGAGTTTCAAATAAAGTGGTACGAGCTGAGGATAGAAGTTTAGAATGAATGTATCTCAAAGAAGAGTTGGCTGGAAGGGAATGCAATGCAATTAATCAGAAATGAGACTATACCGTACACATGTTCAAATCAATTGAAAATACTTGTATCCATTCTTTACCTTTAAATAAATGCAAGTGAAGGGTGCCATAAAATGAGACAAATGCTTGCCTTTAAATCATTAAATTAATGCATGTATTGGTACAGTTGGAAGCTTGTTTGAAAATTATTTAATAACTTGGTAGACTATATCATCCATAAAAATGTATTAGAAAGACTGTGCAGACGGAGGTCATTAATTAAAATGCTGAATCGATGAAGATAAAAACAACAATAATGCCAAATGGAAAGAAATTAATATGCACTGTTTTAGAAGGTATTTGTACTCTTAATGTCTGGTATTTAAAGATACGGATTGCAGGTATTACTGGACATTTATGCCAGATTTGTGCTTACGTTTACTACGAAACTCCCAAGTTTTGATCTAATCATCGTTAACAATGGAGACGAAACATTTCAAAGTCGTCCTTGTTGTAGATTGGGTTTGAAAATGTTACTGCCAATAGAATGCAAACTATACTCTTCATGATTTTCGGATTTTTCTGAATGCATTGTTTGTGAATCTCTTGGGACATTTTCCTTGATTATCCGTTTGAATTGAATGGCTTTGGATCACTAATATGACTACATGTATTTTCCTTCGTCCATTCCTTTCATCTTTTCCATGGCTAGTTTCTTTACGTTTGATCACTAGGTATATTTGTGGCTGCTCATTGTTTCTTAAGCTTCTGATTTTCCATATTTTTTATGATATTTTCAAACTGGTTCAAACTACATATGAGAGGTGCCATATATAAGGATTTTAAAGCAACTGCTTAAATATTGAATTTAATATATCACTTTTTAAGTTTTGTCATTTTTTCTTTAAATGTTCATGAGTATGTATTTACGTAGTTATTTATGAAAATTAGTGGCCTGATATTTTGGAACGGGACGTTAACTTTACATTGATTTCACAATTTATACTTGGAGTTGAAAACGTGTTTGATTGCAACATTCTGGCTTACGAGATAAATTAGTTACTTTTGGGTAGATATTGACCTCATACTTTCGTGATTCGTGTTCAATGAAATGCTTCAGTACGTTCTATTTTTAGAGATATTTTTATGCAAAGAGGTCATGTCTCTGTGACAAAACTTAATTGAGGACTTGAATGCTTATCTATTATATAGATGTTAAACAATTAGGAAAGGTAATACCATGAAAATTGACATCTACGTGTGTTACGTATATGTAAGTAAATTGCTTGTGTGTTAGTTTCAAAATTCTGTTATATTTTATTTTTGTTTCATTATCTTTTATTGTAATGATAATTTTGATTGGTTTTGAAACTCTTTTCGGAATATTAACTGGACCGAATTAGAGTCTACGGTTACTTCAGCACTATTTTTAGCTTACACTGGTTCATAGATCTTTTAAATATCATGTGAAAACGATTGGATATTATCAAGGTCATATTTCTGCTTGCGAAATATCTCTAATTTGTAAACAACTTTTTCATTGAATCTGATAGCAAGATTCGCTAAGTCTTTTAAGGCGTGCGTGCACATTTTTATTTTTTAATGCGATGTTGAAATGACTTGTCATGTATTTCATCATGTGAGCCACAATGTGATCTAAAATCGAAGCTTAACACAGCCAATATCTTAGCAGATTAGTCCAGTCGTATCTTTACACCTTGAGGGTACAAGGTGTTTCAATTGTTGATGTCAGATTGTTTTGAAGTTCATTTATTGTTTGGAATTTAATAATTCATTCTTTAGAAAACTACACAAGTGCTTCATGTTTATAAAAAGTTCTGGGAGAAAGATTTTCGGTGGAAATTTGTTCTGGAATTCTAAACGGAAACATTCTAAACTGTGATTCAATCGAGGATATGTTGCCAACAGTACAACGACCTCATCTGATGTCATCGCCTTCCTTATTGGAATTTCATCGAGATTCGAACCTGGATTCAATTAGAACTGTTGAGTGATTGGACTTATATTTTTCAATTTTAGCATTAATTTTTGGATTATATTCACAAACCGTAAGTCCCATATCCTATGTTTACATTGTTTTCTAGGGACATAAATTATTTTGTTAAAATTTACAAAGCTTGTTGGCTGCACTTTTTCCTTTTGTTACTTTTGTACGAGCCTGCACGGCACCATAGAAAATTGTGGTTGCTCGTCCTTGCGATATATGAATTTTGGCTCAAATATTTCAGAAATTGTTTTTTTTGAAATTAAATTTCCGGCAAGTTTTAAATCCCAAGTACTATTTTACATTTTTTTTTTTTTAATTCTTTAGTGAAAGCAAAATGCTTTCATTCAGAATGACATCAAAAGTGGAAACTTTTCTTTCTAGTCCTGCTGAGGAGCAGTTGGAAAGTCTGAAAAAAGATGAGGTGCATGATCTTGCCAGAAAATAAATTCGATCTTTCTGAAGCAAAATCTTCCTTAACGAAAGAAGCAATTGAAAACATTTTGATTGAGCATTTGGTAGAGAAGAATGTGTTTGATAAAAGTGTTTTGTCTTCGGTCTGTATCAGACGCCGACATAAAAGTAATGGAATTAAAAATGAAATATAAGTTGGAATTGGAGTTAAGGAATTTCATCTACAGAAAGACGAAAAAGAGAAAGAGAAACAACTGCAGTTGCAGTTTGAAGAGACGCAATTGTCATTGCTTATCTAAAGGAAGAAGAGAGAGGCATGAGAGGTAGAAAGATAAACACTTCAAATTTGAAGAGAAGGAGAAAGAGAGACAGGAAGGAGAGAATGATAAACAAATGAAATTCCAATTTGAGAAAGAGGAGAGAGAGAGTCATATACAAAAAGAGAAGGATGAAAGGGAATTTCAAGTAGAATGAAAGAAGTAGAGCTGGCAAGGAAAAAGCACATTTCCACTTCACATACATATTCAAGCTTTGACATTACAAGAAATATTGGGTTAGTGTCTCCTTTTAGAGAAAAAAGAAGTAGATAAATATTTTCCTCGCTTTGAAAAAGTTGCTGAACATATGAAATGGCCAATTGAGTATTGGACTCAGTTACTACAATGTGTACTAACTGGCAAAGCGGGTGATATTTACCATTCAATGTAAGTACAACAAAGTTCTGACTATGATTTTGTGAAGGAATGCAATTTAAAGGGTTAGGCGTTAGTCCCTGAGACTTATTGGCAAAAATTCAGGAATTAAAGAAAAGAAGCTGGACAAACGTATGTCGAATTTCCAAGAGAAAAAGGACACTTATTTGAGAGATGGTGCTTAGCCAAGAAAGTTGAACATGATTATGAAAATATCAAGCAACGTGGGTTACCTGAAGAGTTCAAGAATTGTGTTCCTACCGACATTAAGAATCATCTTGAAGAGCATAAGAGCGAAGCCGTGCAAAATGCTGCTCTTGCTGCTGATGAGTATTCCTTAACTCATAAAGTTCCTCTTGTAGAGAAATCTTTCACATAGCAGTCTACTGTTAAAAAGGTATTTCAGCCTAATACTACTCATTCTAAAACTCAATCTGGCACAAGTTCTAAAAATCAAGCTTCTCATAAACTTGATTCAAACTCCTTGTCTATTCCTACGTGTACCTATTGCAAGCGAAAAGGACACTTCATTTCTGATTGCTTCAAACTGAAATATAGGCATCAGAATCAAGATAGACCTATCCCAAGTGCTCTTATTTCTAAGAGGTCAAGGTCACGGTCATGTATTGAAAACAATACATTTGTTGGGTCTAATTTTATTATGGAGAATTATGAACCGTTCATAGTGAAGTGTTCTATATCACTCTTGGGTGATTTGGCCAACCCTATCC
>JAECUM010033619.1:0-30916 GCA_016617855.1 Megalonaias nervosa
GGTATCATTATGGATTTTTTTAATACAGAAAACTAAAACGTATCAGTATGGTTTTTGTAATACATAACACTCAGAATTGAAATGCCGAAATGTGACATATCCCTATAAAGGTTTCATACGAATTGCATTATGTGGTGCCGAAATGTGACACATACCTATAACGTCTTCATACGAATAATAAGTTTGCTAGTTATTATACCTGCAATAATGCAGGTGTTTTAAAATACTACTACTAATGCAGGTGTTTTCAAATACCTCATATAATTCAGATGTTTTATAATACTTCCAACAATGCAGGTATGTTTAATACCTCCAATAATGCAGGTGTTTTGTTCTGCCTCCAATAATCCAGGTAATTTCTAATACCTATAATAATGTAAGTGTTTTTCTAATACATCCAGCAATGCAGATGTTTTCTAATACTTCCAACAATGCAGGTATGTTTAATACTTCCAATACTGCAGGTGTTTTCTTCTGCCTCCAATAATCCAGGTAATTTCTAATACCTATAATAATGTAGGTGTTTTCCAATACATCCAGTAATGCAGGTCTTCTCTATAAATTTAGTGTTAAAAGTTGTGATTTGTTTTAATGAACTGAAATTGTTCCGTCCATACCTGGACCAAAATCAAACACGAGAGACTTTTTTCTCATTTTAGTTTTCTGATCGTAAAATATGTCATAACAGTTCCCTACCTCCCGTCCCCCCCTCCTCAATTATTTACATTAGCACTCTCACCATGTATGTTTTATCAAATTGTTCATCATTGAAAGTTTTCTGATATGTTTATATGTTGTTATTTCACAGGTCCGAACGTAAAGGAATGGACTGAAATATGTATCATAATGGCTTAGATTGGAAACAGGACTATACCCAAAACAGACGACATTGTCTAGGGCTGGTTAATGATAGAGGCATGATTGTTGAACGTATTTGGGACGAGTGACAACTTTAGAATCGGAAGCAAACAAGTTAAACTTAGTTGGGTATCCGTTTTGATGCATCAACAATGCAGACACGCCTTGCAGACAAAAATAACCTACGTTGGAGCCTGAATAGTCTACTCAAGTGGCGCATGGAGCGTAAACTTACGGGGTTTTTTTTTAATTATCTAAGAAATGCTTTGTTACATTTATATATTTGTTAATTAAACTTTTTAACCGTGTATTTTGAGGTTACCTTCGAAATCTGTAAAAATAGACACTTAATTATAAATAGATACTTTATTATAAATAGACACTTAATTATAAATAGACACTTAATTATAAACAGATACTTTATTATAAATAGACACTTTATTATAAATAGACACTTAATTATAAATAGATACTTTATTATAAATAGACACTTAATTATAAATAGACACCTTATTATAAATAGACACTTTATTATAAATAGACACTTTATTATAAATATACATTTTATTAGAAATAGACACTTTATTATAAATATACATTTTATTATAAATAGACACTTTATTATAAATATACATTTTATTAGAAATAGACACTTAATTATAAATAGACACTTTTTAAAAATATACCATTCTATTATAAATAGAACTTTTATTATAAATAGGCACTTTATTACAGCTTTTAGTTTGTTAAATCGCTACTCAAAATTGGCGAAAAGAACGGTCTATCATATAAAATGATACTCTAACCTTTATGTTGCCATCATGTCTTCCAAATAACTCTATCATAAAAACGATACCCTAACCTTTATTCTGCCAGAGAGTCTTCTAAATCGATCAAAGATATTTGTTTGTTTTGTTGTTTATTTTTTTCACTTTGATGAGAAACATTTAATCGTAAAATCCGTGCCCTGCTACATTATGTTGAAATCAGTTAGGTCCACTGTTTTGATGCTGTAAAGGTAAATAACAGACGTTGTTAGATGACGTAAAACTAGGACTCCTTTATTTCATTTCTGCTTAAATATCTCTTTGTGCTAAATAGTCAAGCGTTGTCAAACGATCGTATTCTCTCCACAAGGAGTGGATTTACATCGTTGATTTTATATGCTTTCCCTGTTGAAAATGACGCTTATTCTTTCAGCTTTGACTAAAATGATCAATTGTTTCACTGACGGTCTGACATTATCATAAAACATTTAAATTCTCTGATCGTGACGGTCTGACATGATTAACATGAGTGCTATGGCTTCATGCGATGGGCCGTGAATTAAAGCGGCATTTGTAACGTTAGACAGCTGTTCAAGCTTTACTTTAGGTGAGAAGTGTTTTTAATATATATATATATATATATTTAAAACAACTCCTTCAGGGATAAAAAAGTTAATATCATTGGTGTTCAACATCTTAATTCCAATGGAAAAAGAAAGAAATATATATTATTGCAAAATCAATTTAAGAAATAATACATTTGATATATAGACATTGATTGCATTAGATCATTAAGAAATCAATCAAAGCATTTTTGCTCGTGTTTACTTTTTAATTAATATCAGCTAGGTGAATGTACAAATTGAAATCGATTTAATTATTTTTATATCTATCATAATATAGGAATCACACAATATTTTAAAAAGAATAACTTCATAAATATTTACTTGCCGTTAAAAGTTTTTTCAACTTCTATTCGCTACTTAATGATGAAATTATTTCCTTGAACTTTATATTTCTCGTATAGTTCTTTTAAACATGTAGCACAGGTTTGCAAAGACGCTAATTGCATTAATTCCCAGGACAAAATTGTGTCTGTATAATACAGATAAAATTATTATATACGCCGTTTGGATCTATCGATTTTCATGCCGATGACTAACTAAATTTTGTAAGGTTGAGAGAAAAAATACCTCTACACCGACCTTTCACTAGTGCTAAACAAAATACCTCTACACCGACCTTTCACTAGTGCTAAACTCTGCACTATCAAGGTCTATTATATCTACAGAACTATTTGTATAGTTCAGCCTCCCATATCCAGCCACCAGAGGGAGTGATCGAATGTTTTGTTGTTTTATTTTTTATTTTTATAAAGGTGATTTGTTTTAGGGAGATTAAAGACAAGATAATCATATTTACTGGACTTAATACAATGGTGGGAAAATGAGGCACAAGCTGGATATAAAATAGGTCTTATAAAATTGGGCGGCTGTCAAAAAATGGGACTAGCAGTTGATAAACTGTGTATGCTACAAATACTTGTAAAGTTTTCTGACACTTTGTATCTAACCAAATGTAACTTCACATACATGTTACGATACAATACTCGTGAATTTTTCAGATACGTTGTATCTAAACAAATGAAACGTCACATTTGTTTTATGATTCAATTGTCATTCGTCAAGGCCAACACAGCGCGCCGAAGGCAAATAACCGAACTGTGAATAACTGATGACGTCAACGAATGACGCAACATTTCAAACTATTTAGGAAAATGAAAACTAACGATTTGACACTAATCTCATCTTTGCTACCCCAGGTCGTCGATCTACTTCGCTCCACATCCACCCTTAACATAGCCGAAACAGTGTACTGAACAAGTTCCCTCTTGCTGATGCACGAGTTACTGCCTGTAGAAAGCGAAATAAAAAAAATAAAAACTAATGGAACATGTTATGTGACCAGTTATGTATTTAATGTGGTGGTTTAAACGATGCCTTGTTTGAAAGTAAAACTTGCGAGTGCTGTGTTTAAATATGAGACACAAACATTCAGTTGTTGTTGTTGTTGTTGTAGGGTTTAACGCCATTTTTCAGCACAAGATAGGATATACATGGCGGCCAGTATAAATGGTGGAAGAAGAACTCGGGAAAACCCCGGAAAGAACCACCAACCCACGAGAAGCCACTGGCAAGCTTTCTCACATACCCACATTAGCCGAACCCGATACTCAAACCCACGCAGACAGAGGTGAGATGACAATGATCCGTAACAGTGAGCTCTTTAGACCACTCGGCCACACGGGGCCCAACAAATATTCAGAATATGTCATCGTCTATTGAGACAGCTATGATTTTCAAACCATAGTATCAAGTAAATGTGATGACCAATCTGATTGGATCAGTTTGTCTCAGCTGCATCCAGTCAAACGTGCACGGTTTCGGCTGGTTACACTTGTCAAGTGTTGATTTAGAGCGAATGGCTCAACGTCCCTTGGCTAGCGAAGATGCACCAATCGAGGAAAAATGAAAGTCCGGAACTGAAACAAACTCCATACCGCATGAATATTTTATGGGATATTCATAACTCTCTTTTTCTGTCATGAGGACTGTGATGTGAATTTTAAATACGTTTCTTCTTGTCAGGGTTAATTGAATTCCGTTATATATCCAGAGTATTTTTGGTGTATTTCACCAGGACCACAAGCTTTATAATGGTTTCAACCATTTAGCAACTTTGGTACTTGAAAATATGTTACTGATATAGTTGGTAAATTCCTCCTCTTAAATAAAGGACTTAAGAATTTGATATTGAGTGTTTCGGCATTCTACGTTTCTATCTGTCATAAATGGAGAAATACCTTAAAAATGTTTTGGGTTTTTTTTAATAACTTTTGATGTATTTCCAACTGATTTTAAATATAAGGTTACTAATCATGTTGTCAACATAATTGATATGTCAACTTTGCACTTGTCAACATAATTATGTCAACTTTGTACTTGTCAGCATAATTGTTATGACGTCTTTTCACTTGTCAAATAAATGTTATTTAAAATTTTTAATTGTCAATATCATTGCTCATTCTATACTTTCTGCTCTTATCTATTTAGATTTTGTTCCTAATCTTTCATTGCCCGTATGTGTGGCTATAGAGTAAATTTTGTTCATTCTCGTGCTAATTTTGTAAATTCTTTTCTACTCAAGGGCGTCTTCCCAACTAATTTACTCCGTTTTTGAAGGAAATTTATTTTGAATTGTAGCAATAAAAATGATTCTTTTTCTTCTATGTTTCTCTTGTTTTCATGATCATTTAAATTTTGAAATCTAGCAAAGTCAATATTTTCGATCTTTATAGCATCAAAATCTCCTTTGCTTTCATTTAAATTCTAAAATATAGCTAAGTCAGTCACTTAAGATCGAATAACACCAACATATCCTCCTTGAAAGAAATATTATTTTCCATGATATTTTTTACTTCGGAAGCATGTGTATAGTCAGGTACAAGCTGTAACAACATATCACTAAACGAGCAAGGTGAATGAGTGTGAGAATGAGCCTGAATGTGAGGTCAAAACGAGATCTGGAAGTGAGGTCAAAACAAGATCGAGTGTAGTTTTTTAATACATATCCATTTAGTCTTACAGGATTGTTTCGGCGTTCGACACAGATGTTCAATCCTTTATCTGTATCACACATACCCAAGCGGGGACTACTTTTATGTCTTCTCTAACGTCAGCAAAATAGATAGATCTTTTAGACGCAATAAATCAAACTTATGTAAATCAAAATTCATTTTGAATTTCATCCATCTGTAAAGATAAATATATTTAAAAGGCGTAAATGAAGAGGGTAGTGTAATAAATACATAACACCATTCATATTTTGTTCTGAGTTGTAAGGAAGAACTAGTTTGATACGACATACGAGTATATCTGAATCGATAGGCATCGACATATCCCTACGCCATATCAAACTTATGCAGTTTGTGTATTTCTCGAATTGGAAAGTTAAGTATTTGCTGTAATTCATGATTGCTCTTAATATGAGTCAGTAATTTGTAAAGTCTACGTGCTCTATTTATTCAGTAATAATTAGAATACCCCATAAAATATATGAGAGTTACAAATAGATTAATCACGGTGATGTAAGAACATTTCAAATAATTACAGTAATAGTATGGCTTACCCTTTCATATATTTTAAAGTATGCAAAGCATTAGTGAATATTTATTTTATACATATACCTTTATCAAACATGACCAAATATCCTAATTTCACAACATCATTCCCCCTTCAAACACAATAATTCAAAACCTATCGCCTTCGATACGTTCTTAACAGTGGAGACTGGCGCCTACACAGAGAGTCAGGTGAAACAGTTCATACATTGCTAAAAATAATTTTAATATTCATAATAATGATGATAATGAACAATTTTACTATAAAGTAGCTGAATAAATAAAAGACAGGAGATTAGTACAAAACAATATATAGTGAGTTTGTACGGGTGATTAGGTTGCAGAAACCCCACCAAAAGACTGGAAGCGAAGAGCAATTTGTGTCATTGTATATCCTAAAAAAAGAAACGTTTTTCTCTATGAATGTTTTCATTTACTGTACAAACGCTGGGAAGAAAAAAGAAGGCGGGATTTAAACATTAAATTCTAGCGAAGAAAACAATTTATTTTCCTTCGACATGCCAGATATGTGTCTAAGCTTTCCTTATTCATTCACTTCTTATGTTTTAAAGTCCGTTCTGAGTTACTACCTAGATGTTCTCCAAGGTTCATATTTCGGTATTTTACAGTAGTCTCATTTAAAGGGGGTCTCTGGCCCAAAACCCTATTTTGTATTGGATGAAAGCATGATTCTTCCCTCCTCCACTGCCCCCTCAAGTTAGTCTAAACAACTACGAAAACAAACTTCGCTGAGACAACCAAATTCATTTCATAGTTGATTACCAACATGTGGACATGTTATTGAATAGTCGCCAAACAAAATAGGGTTGTATCCAGAAACATCCCCTTTTATAAGACTACTTATATATTTCACACAAAATTGCTAGAGATTGCTATGTGATATTTCGCACAAAATCGCTAGAGATTTCTCGAGATATATTTAACGTTTCAGCTTCTGCAATAATATAATTTTCATCGTCATGACAGAACAAGTACATATTTATTTTACCGCTGATAAGAGAATCAGGTTCTAATATTTTGATAAAGTTTCCATGAGAAACTATCGTTTAATTAACGAAACATTTTGTTTAGCTCATCATCTACTGTACTTTTTGTGTATTTGTTTTGCGATATTGGATTATAACGATTGTCAATAGTTTTAACGAGCTCTTTTGTGATCAAAGCAAGTTTATCAAAATATTCCGAATAATCATTACAAACCAGAGACAACTTTATCTTGTTTCTTTTTTTGAAGTACGTGCTATACTTCTCGTTGCCAAGTATAGTCGTCATATGCTTACCCTGAAAGAGAATTCTCTTAATTCTTAACGTGGTATCTTCCACCGTAATATCTTCCATTGTATTTCATATTTCATACAAAAAATACCGAATACTGTTTTTCATATTTTACAACTCTGGTGTAATATGAACAATAAAATCGTCTTTGACTCGTAGTTCCTGTATCAGATCTAGCATAATAAATTTTTCACCTCTGAGATAAGCTCGATTATTATATCTTACAAGACGCGTTCTTGTTCTCATATTGTGGCTCTATTCTTTTATTTATTGTCGATAACACAATACCTGCCCCAGATACTATCAGCAACAATGGATTTGCTGTTCCTTCAGCTTATGCTATTCCAGCTGTTGTGAACACAATTGGAGCATAGTTTAGCATGCTTATAATTCTGCTATATTTTCTGGCGCGTCTAATACAATAAAGTTTTTTTTTAATGATAGTACATGTAATACTTGATCAATTCGTCTCTGTGGTTGTCTTGGAGACCTGATGAAATATGATTGAAATCGCTTATTTCTTTTCTTGTCATTATGAAACTGTTTCGGTAATTGTTTCAGTTGCCGTAGTAAAATTATTTTCAGCTGAAGCTTTATCAATCAGAGCACTACATTTTTTATTGACAGGATCGTCAAGAAAGTCTTTGTACTTATCATACACTTACGATGAGATATCATCATATCTGACCGACACTCTTTTTAGCTCGTTTTTTAATACCACCAATAGCTTGTGATTGTGTAACACTGTCCACGTACTATTTATTGGTAAGATCGGATGTAGAAGCGGGCACATACTTGGAACTTATCTTATTTGCAGCCATATCGATCGCACCAGTAACTGTACCACAGACTTTTTAAGACAATTGGCATCTGCAGAAGCAATTGTATTCTATGATGCTGCACTTATTTCAGCGTCCACGTACAATTTATTTGTAAGACCAAATGTGGCGACTGGATTATAGGTCGTTGTTATTTTATTCAAGCCCATGCTTAATATACCCGTCATCGTATCACCGGATTTTGCTACTCGTGATGCAATATTCGTTGCTATGTTATCGTCAACGTAATTTTTATTTGTTAAATCTGATACCGCTGACGGAATTGCCGTAGTTGTTATCTTATTCGATCCCATGTCTAGATTTCCTACCATGGTATCACCGGATTTTATTACAAAGTTGTCCTTGACAAACTTTACATTTGTTACAAAATAGTTATAGGTCAAAGTTGTGTTATAGATTGAGTATTAACTATTAATTTCCCACCCATATCTATGTTTATAGCCATCGTCCCACCAGATAATGACAACTTATTATTATCAACCGCACTAAGTTGTGGATAACTCACCGCTTGCGAGTTATTTATGTTGGGGAGGGTTTATAGATCTACAATATCTTTTTACTCATGTTGATATTTCCGGTCATCTATCCACCCGACAACGATAATTTACCATTACTTGCAGCATTAGGCTGGGCAAAACTCCTTGCCAGTGAGCTGTCTGCGTCAATAGGTATATATGTTGTCTCAAGGTCTAGCCCTCGCTGACCTGACTTACTTAAGTTACGGTCATCTTTCCACCCGACAACGATAGCTTACCATTACTTACAGCATTAAGTTGTGCAAAACTTACAGCTTGTGTGTTACTGACGTCGACAGGAGGATACATTGTTCCTAGATCCAACACTCATTGTCCTGACATGATAAGGTTGCCAGTCATTATGTCACCTGCTTTCTTAAGATAATTTTGTTAGATCGACATCTGTTGTAGTTGCTGTTGTTTCATAGGATGAACCACTTGCTAACATATCAAATTTTGTGTAGTAACTCATGCTTATTGTATAATACTGATAAAATTATCAGGATAAAATGTTGTGCACATGTTATATGATGAGCATAATAAACTTTGACACAGAACGAGTAATAAAACCTAAACACAATTTTGATTACCAGATTGTCATCACCTGATACTTGGACGTACTGGATCTGGCAAAACAAACTTGTTAATGAACTTGTTACATATTCAACTACGATCAATTGTCAGCAGAACAAATATAAGTTGCTGAACGTGTACAACAAAAAACTAAAAAATGAACTTGTTATAAGAACACCAGAAGATCTTTTCCTGATGCCTAGCTAGACTCAGACGAACATAAGATTATCGCTTTTGATGATATCCCGTTGAGCAATGCTGAAATTGACAAGATTAAATCTTACTTTACATTGTCAAGAAACCGAAGATGTAATGCAATTTATCTTGCCCAAGGTTTTATAGCGTTGATCGTTTTATCAGAAGAAATACGGGTTTTTGTACTGTTTAACGGACTGGACAACATTGACGTGCAAAACATAGCACGAGAACAATGGGATGATGTTTCCAGATACAAATTTGTCCATCTTTATCATTAGGCATCTGATGGAAATCACAGTTTTGTCTTATTTAATAAATTTGCCAGAGATACCAAGCATATGTTTTGATGCGGAATTGACAGGTTCTTGGACTGCAGACAAGTATTAAATTAATGTGTGTTAATAACAAATAAAGGACAAGGCGCGGGAAAATCTTCTAAAGAAATATGTTGCTACAAGAACTGCATTTAAGAAAAAAGTTGAACAAGAACGCGCTGGACAACAACAAACCGTGGAAGAAACTGCAAGACTCTTTAAACATGTCACCTAATCTGTACTTGGCAAGCACCAGGGTGTTGATAAGGTATCACTGGAAGATCTAGAAAAACTAAAAGAAAAATGTTTGCGAGGACTACTTGAAGAAGACAAAGGTTAATTGCTGAGGATATTGCTGAACGAATTGGTGATCCTTATGCACGACAAGCAGAGGTTTTACAAAAAATGAAAGAGAAAGATTTGTTGCTTAATAAGCAAATGAGAGAACAATGAGAAAAATAAAAGATCCTTGAGGAAGGAAGCAGGAAAAATAATCAAAAATTATAAAAACACTGTTTACAGAAAAATTAGTGTTTCAGAATATCTTACTTCGAGTTTAACAAAAGACATGTCAAGTTTGAAAAAACACGAAAAATAAGATTATGGATTAAATATGAAGAAGATTCTTTTTAAAAAAATTTGAATAATTTAATACAAACTGCAGATGAGGCTAGAAATGATTTAGATTCTGGAACGGAAATTAATGATGCTGAAAATATTATAAGATAGTACGACAAAGTGTTATTGCTAAGATATATTTGGAAGTTTTTTGGTAAAGTTTTAGGTTATGAAAAAGGTTTCACAGCTGAAAAAAAAATCAAACAATGGCGAAAGAAATAGAAGATGAGGAGTTAAATAAAATGGAAAAAACGAGCAGAGGAGTATAGAATGTGATAAACAATTTGAAACGTGTTCTGAATACGATACGGTTGAAGACACATCAGGTGAGGGATTAAAGATCTTTAACTCAGCAGCTTATATTATTGATCGACTGATGCTGCTAATCTCATCGAAAGAAGCTGGAAACACTAGAGCAGAAATTGATAATGAAATAGTTGAAATCCTGGATTATCTGAGATCATACGGTTCTTTAACGACGGACGAGTATTGTGTGTTACACAGCGACTTGATTCGCGGCGAATTAATTCGCTAACACAAACCAGTTATTATATTTTTTATCTGCGAACAACAAACAAAAATGTCGTCGATGACGCTGCTACTCGACTCATCTCAGACAACATCAAACAGCGCAAACTTTTCCGTGTTCTATAATCCTGTTATTGAACTTGATCCTGGTACGCCAGCGTCCCCAAAGCAATATGAGATCGAATTAGTATCTGCTACTGTCTGGCACTCTATGGCAAATGTTAAAACTAACGTCAATGACAATTTTACGTTCGGGTTCAAAAACCAATGGCGTCATCGAGTGGAAATCTGATAAGATACCACAAGGCGCCTACAAGGTCACATATATCAATAAAACAATAAAATATCTTATATCTGCGTGATAAATTATCTGATAATTCATTTCGAACTACAACACGTTACGAGCAAGAATAACACTAAAAAACAAATTGTTTATCGATCTTAGCCGTCAATACACGATCGGATCATTGTTAGGATTTGATAAACGACAATAAGGATCTGACTCATCTGCAACAGTATCATAAGACAGCGAGTCAGCCGTCAACATCACTGATGCAAATACAATCCTGATATACTGTTCTATTGCAACTGGGTCATACACAGCACGGGGTAGCCAAGGACAAACGATTTATTCGTTTAGCCCTGATGTTCCACCGGGTTCGTTAATGCAAGTCAATCCAGACAGATCATATACTATCCTATTAATGTCGAAAATCAAATATCATCTATCACGATGACACTTACCGATCAATCAGGTCCTCATATTTATCTTAACAACGAAAGTGTTACTATCTTCATCTGCGCGTTAGTAGCTGACCATAATTAGTTAACTAACCAGATTCAATTTTATCAGACATTTTGTAAAACAAGACGAAAAAGCGAAAAATTTGTCACAGAAAAATTGTAGGTGTTTTTTTTTTTTTTTAAAAAAAAAATATATTTTCAAAGATAATCGACAATATACCTGGGATAGCTCACAAGTAGCGCCAATTGCGTTAGGCATGTCAAAGGCTTTGCAACAGGAGCCGCATAAGCAGCAGGAATAACTGTCGGACAAAATCATCGCTGATAAAATCAAAGGTGGTGTGCCAAATGGTTCGGATATAAAATATGTTATTTCTGAAATATCACCATCATCAGAAACAGCACGTTCGATGATAACAACAACAAAAAAATTGTTGTCTTCGATCAGCTGATTATGCAGAAGCAAATAGAAGAAATGTTCTGATAGCTCTTTGTAATGCAATTGGAATTGATCCACCAGGCGCTGCAGCTGATATTGCTAAAGTTCAGAGTATTGTTCCTGTGCTCAATCTTCGAGAATATAACGATGGTTTTGTTAAACGAAGAAATTATACAGATTAGTCACGTCAAATCACAATGCTTCCGTTAAGCGCATTATTTGTATTTTGAAGGGACTACAATAAAGTTTTTCGTGGTATAAAACACACTCCTATACCTGTCCGAGCTGATAATAACGACTGTTTGATAAAAGCTGCTGGTATTGCTGATTGACAGTTTGTGATTTCACCATTGGCGTTATGGATTCCTCGGATTGTCATATTTATCTAAAACTATAGAACTTGAGACAATGTTAGCCCCGTACAGCAGAAAGGTATATTTTGAACAAAACAAATTTTGTCAAATAGCCATACCAAACACAACTGATAACATATGGCGGATAACAACAGCGCCGAGCGAGCAATTACCGCGTTATATATTTATCATGTTTCATCGACAAAATAAACGTAATAATCAACTACAAAATAACTCGATTTTGATAACGCTGACGTTAAACGAATACTTGTCAAATAAACTTTAAACAATATCCTGAAGGAGCAATCGAATGCAGCTTAGGAAATAATGTTAATAGAAACGCATCTCAAGCTTATATGTATCTGATGGAGGCGATGTAGAAATATCAGGACGCTGATACCAGATCTCAAATATCTGTCGAGGAGTTTCGATCTCTTTTAACAGATATTTCATTTTGATGTTAGCAAGCACAGCGAACGAGCTATTGGATCAACAGCTGACATCGAAGTAACATGGACGTTGGGAGTGGTTCTTGTTGCTCCAGATAACATATACTACGCTTATGCTCTTGTAACGTCTAACAGATACTTAACACTTGACGCCGTCAAAGGTAGAATGACTGTGCAGATGTTGTGTTAAAACTATTTTATCTGTCAAAATCCATGATAAACTATATTTTATTTGTGATTAACCTGTCACAAGGACAAATACAAAAGCTAGCACGTGCTATTGAAAAACGAAAAGCAGTGTCACTAAAAATAGATTCTAAAACGCATCGCATTAAAAAAATTACTTCTAACACAAGGACAAATAAACAAAATTTTGAACGGTAAACCTTTATACTTGATCTGTCAGTGGCACAAATAACAGCATTTGCCAGATCAAAATCGATCCTTGGCGGATCAATCGAAGCAACGATAGTTACGTTAACACAAGCACTATTGCCAAAGATACTGCCTGTGCTAGGAATGATAGGCTTAGCTGCAGCGTTATGTGCAACATCAGGAGCAACAAAAAAGCTGTAGCCGGTGACGGAATCAAACAGCTATTATAAACGGATTGCAGAGGAATCTTAATTTTATCTGATGATGATAATAAACATCACGAGCACGAAAAGCGAATAGGACAACAAGAGAGAAAAGACAACGCGATCAAAGGTGGATTTATAGGGCGCGGAATGCCGTTATACCCAATGCAAAGACGGACTCGTATAAGTAGGGGCCGAGGACTGATGCTACCGGGATGCTGAAGATGAAATCGTCAGTGTTAAATAATTTTGAAATTGCTGTTAAACTTAAAGATATCATCGGATATATCGGAGTATTTTCAAAAGGTGATTTATCAAACAGATCACCAGAAACTAATCAAAGCTGTGTTATTAATATCGAAGATTTCAAAGACAGATCTAGAACGCATTGAGTAGCGCTTTACAACAACTACTTCGATTCGTTTTGTCTTCCTCCGAGTGATGTTATCAAACAGAATATTCTAAAAAATCTATAAAAATAAACTATAACTCTAATCAGCTTCAGCCTGTTGGAACTTCGGCTTTGGTTATTATTGCGTTATGTTTATCTCACAGATGTCTGGGACGCCAATGTTCAGGTCTGATGGCGAACCAGTTAACTTTTTAAATTTTATTCTGCAATTTTACTCGTTTCCAAGTATCAGCAATGATCGCAAAGCTGTACTTGGATCGTAAACGATCTAGCATTAATTTTGTCTAACATCAAGTATAAAAATGACAACATACTGTCTCAAATGAAGAACCAAAACCAATAAAATCAATGAAACAACAGAAACAACCGCTAAAAAGTATCTGTGATGTATGTGGCAGGCGAAAGAGAATGTTTCTCAAACAAGATAAATCCGGTGATACAATCACTGGTGGTTGTGCGATGCAAACCCAGAGTGCAAGCACTCCGAAAATAACGTCGGACGATAAAGTTATTTTTGTAAGCGACTAAAAATAAATAAAATGTAATTGCGATGATGTGAAGAAAGATCTGTGCCTGGAACAAAATAAGGTAGTAGCTTATTGCCAGCGTTGCAATCATAGAGCGGTGATCGGATCAGGATTGGATATACATACAATTATTGGCAAATTACCAAAACCAAAGGGGGGTTGGACATTGCCAGGACACAACTATACTGGTCCATGGAATCCACTTGATCAGCAATTGCGATGAGTCATGATATTTGTTACTGTGATCACGTAGACGATAAACTAGGATGCGATTGGGTAATACTTGACGAACTACGAGATATGAAACCGGATAATATGCGAAAATGATTTGATAGAAAACTAGTACAAGGTATCATTGGAGCAAACTATAAACTTGGTGTTGGGATGCCTGGCAAATCAAATCAGCTAGCGCATGAGCTTCACAGACCTGACAAAAAAAGTTTCTACGACGGAAGATCTTCGCAAACGCAGCTGATGATATCTGGGCGATTTATCTCGCAGACATGCAGAACATTGCACAGTACAACGATTACAAACGTATCTGGTTAACGTCATTGATGTATTTAGCATATACGCGTTTTGTGTTCCTGTTGCTGATAAAACTGGATCGACGATAATAAATGCGCTGAAAGATATTATTTTTAAGACGGAGCGAAAACCAAATAAAATCTGGACCGACCATGGATTAGAATCTGTTGATAAGCGGTTCGAGCAGTTTCTGGAACAAAACAGTATAAAAAAATATGTTACCGGTAACGAAGGAAAGTTTGTTGTTGTCGAACGCATAAATCGTACGATAAAAGAAAAGATCTACAAGCAGTTTACAGCAAAAAACACCGACAGATATATTGATGATCTGCCAGCGATGATAACAGATTACAATAAAACTAAACACAGTACAACAGGTATGTCACCAAACGATGCTATAAAAAATCCGATTCTTGCAAATGAGAACATGTATAGCAGACACAAGTTTAACGTTGATGATCGTTTTAGAATTTCATTAACGAAAAGAACATTTGGAAAAGGTTTTACCCAGAACTGGTCTGAGGAAGTATTTGCCGTTGATAAGGTTCTCATGACAATACCTGTAACATACAAAAAAAAAATCTTGCAGATGAAGATGCTATAGGAAGTTTGTATGAGCAAGAACTTCAAATAACAGCACAAGATATAATTGTTATCGAACGAGAGATAAAAAAGAATGGTAAACGAAGTTTGGTCAAATGGCGAGGTTATGGTGAAAGTTTTAACCGTTGGATTCCAACTAGTGAAATCAAGGATCTTTGACTAGATCGCTATCGATCCGATTAGATCGCTGTAAATCTTCTCGTATTTTAGAAGAACAGACCTACATTTTATAGATCTACACAACGATATCAGATGTCGCCTTTGATCAAGTTTAAAATATTTACAAAAATAAAACAAAATTTTATATTTTTTTGACTTGCATAAACTTCTAGTTGTCCAATACGCATAAACGGCTTAAGCATATCCCAAAATATCTGATGTTCTTTGACAATAAAATCAAATTTTTTATATCTTTTTAGCAAGATGATATCTGACATTATACCGTGATTGCGCTGCAACATAAACTTGTTCATGTTGAGGCATAATACCTTCTTCATCGGCAAACTGATTATCGGGTACAGGAAACAAATACGTTTCAAGATCAAATTGTGATTGTTCTATATGCTGACGTCGATTAGAATTTTCAATTTTATCTAGATCAGCTCGAAAATCAGTCGATCGTTGAAACAATATATTTTATCATCGACATTATGTATAAAACTTTTGTCTAATAAAGAGTAATAAAAATGCCAGACGAAATAAGGAGTATTGTCAGAGCTAAAATGTTTAATATGAATCTGCTGTTTGACGCGGTTAAATTTTTCATGGATAACGAGAAAACGGATTTCAAGCATTTGTTAATCTTATTGTTGGATATGATCCTTACTCGGCATTTCAGGTACTGTTAACAGATTCCGAGGTATCAGAACTCAAAAAAGACGAAAAAAATATTTGTTAGATATGACAGGGATACTGTCATGAAATGGGCTCATTGTTGCTTGACCAGAAAATTTAAAAGACCTTTAAAAATAGATCTGTGATCAGCTAGCTGATCATAGCAGTTCAATTTCGTGTTAAATAGTTGAATAAGATGGAACGGTTTGTTACTCGTGCTAATGATGTTAATACATATCAACTTGAAGAGGCTATAAGAAACATGTTTCGTGGTGATGTTAATGCGATGGCCCATTTCGATACAGAACGAGGAAAAAATCTTATTTTGCTAAACAACATTGAAGTCGATCGTATGCTGAAATATAGTAAGATCTGTATTGAGTACGACCGAAAAGCGCTAAACAAATATGTCAGCTGCTGGTTGACAAACAATGTTGTTGCCGCTATACAAAACGGTAAGTAATTCGGAACGAAAGACGATTCTATCAAAAGTTGTTGTTCAGAAAGCTGATTTGTTAATACCATCAGCAACATATTTGATTGATCGTGAGCAAATGTTAAAGAATTTTGATGCTGCTGTTATTGACAAAAATAGTGTTCTTTCTCCTGTTGTAGAGTTTGTTGCAATAACAGATCAAGCGAGATTTTTTAAATTAACACCACCTCCTCTGCCACGTCTTGTATTTTCCTGCTTTGACACAAGATAAAGATTTTCGATACGATAATCGTTTTTAATTCCGTTTTAATGATCGATAACTAAGCCACCAGGAATCAAGCCATGAAAAACGTCAAACACAAATCTGTGTGATTTATATAAAATTTGATTAGTATTAGCTCCTCGTATCATTACCTGAAAAAAATCATCTTTCTGACAACTCATACAAATCGTAGATTGGATGCTGTTTAAACTCCTCTCTCAAAGACAAATTTGCAACGTTATTGTCGGTGACCTGATCATTGACATGATACACTTGCATTCCAGCTGGAATATCATCATTAAACAGTGTCCAGATGAAATCGTGCAAGAACATGTGAGTGTAATTTGTATCATCCCTGGACTTTACTTTTATCTTATAACTAGCTGGTGTTATAATCCCAAACAAAGCTTTAGTTTCAAGATTAATAATAACTCCATTGTTCATTTCCGGCGAACAAGTCATATTTTGGATGACACCAGAAGATTTCTTGGCACCTTGCAAGACTATTGATTATGATAGGTCGCTGTCTTGAGAATATTACCGAGGCCATGTGTTTGATGTCTAAAGATTGTTGCGGACTACTGTTAATCTCTTACGCAAGGTTACATGACCGACCGAAGACCGGAATCTTGGATCGGCACAGGCGATAGATCGCACCATCTAAACAAAGGCTTGTAGTTATCATGCCTATGTGTTAAGGCTTAGTCCAAAGATCAAAAGGGGAGCCCGCGAGGTAAGCGGGGCGTGTTCTCATCAGTCCCAACTTTGACAGACAGCGAGGGGAACATTGTCTGCTAAGTTTGATTGGATCAGTTCACAGCGATATCCAGTCGGAATTGGGATAGAGGCTGTGATTACAATGCATGCCGAATGATAACTTTCAAACTCCTCAGAGAAAATTTAGTATTCGCCTAGAGGGTTTGCGGATCAATAGGGTTTACTCCGAGAAAAAAACCCACTCGTGATTTGGCGGAAAAACTTAGTGGTAGATTCTAAGGAAAGACAAAGCTTCGTAAAGGTCAGTAAGTTATTTGCTAGATTTTTGCAGAATATTACGGCATCATGATTGTAATTATTTGTAGTATGTATACATAATTACTAGGATCGTTTAGTATGTAGAATTACCTTTGTAGTGTTTCATTTACATGCCTTTTGGAGAAACGGGCTTGAGCTTACATAGAGAATTATTAGATGCGAGGCGGAATTATGTAGATTGTTAGTTTGTGGTCAGAATTAATTTTGTAATTCGCTATTAGGTTACTTCTTAGTAAACCAGTGCATTTATTAATGCGTTATGTTAGAATTTACCCATGCTTGAATTGTGAATTTGGAATGGTTGACGTATGTAAGATTAGTTACTATGGACGTATGCATATATCCGAGCATGGATATTCGAATATTTGCGTACTTTGTGTTGTTAAATTGCATTTTTATCTGACCTAGTTCCTGACCTTGAGTTAGAAATTAGTAAACACAGAGTGAAAATCATTGGTCGTAATCAAGGTCATACTTGGCTTGCGTGTTAGCTCTAATTTGTAAACAACTTTTTATTATTGAATCTTATAGCAAGATTCGTTCAGTACAGTCGAACATGTAAATAGCCTACGTGCTAACTGACATATTATTTTACTGCGTTGTTCGGACTAAGTGATCACGTGACCCATCACGGGGTCTAAACTGCGTTTTAGTTAAGGGTTAAAACAGATATTTTATAGTGAAATAGTCAGTCGTAAATTAATACCTTCGGAGCTCAGAGGTATTTTGTGTTGTGACCAGTTTGAGTTAGAGGTTTTTATTTAAAATAATTTATTCACCCGGGAAAATACTTGTCTTCATAAAAATTCTTGGACAAAGATATTTATTGGAAATTATTCGGAATTCTAAAGCCGGAATTTATTTCTTGGTGATTCAACAAGGAACTGTTGACACATCAACACAAAAGGTTACAGAGGAAGTCATCGCCTTCCATCTTGGAACATCATCGGGATTCGAACTTTGATTCATTTAGAACTTTTTAGTGATAGGACTTATATTTTTAAATTCTAGGATTAACTTTTGGATTAGATTCACAAACCGTAAGTCCTTTTTCATATTTTTACCTTGCTTTCTATGGAAATAAATTAATTTTGTTAAATTTTACAAAGCTTGTTGGCTTCAGTCTTTTCTTTGTTACTTTTGTACTAGCCTACACGTAACAAAGAAAATTGGAGGCTCCTCCGGGATATATAAATTTTGGCTAAAATATCTCAGAAAATTGTTTTTTGAAATTTAAATTCCACTAGTTTTAAGAATATTTTAAATCCCAAGTACTATTTCACATTTTGTTTGAAATCTTTAGTGAAATCAAAAGGCTTTTTCACTACGTCATCAAAAGTGGAGACTTTTCTTTCTAATCCTACTCAGGAGCAGTTGTATATTTTGAAAAAAAAGATGGATTGCTTGAACTTGCCAGAAAATATGATCTTTCTGAGGCAAAATCTTCCTTAACGAAGCAAGAAATAATAAATATTTTGATCCAGTATTTGGTAGAAAAGAATGTTTTGGACAAAAGTGTTTTGGGTTCGATCAGTAAGTCTATCTTTCACTAAATGTAACTTCCAACAAAATAGAGCCTGGGTGAGACTTCTATACTAGTTTAAATAAAACATTGGGAGCACCCCACCCCAACCAACCATAATAACCACCACACTGTAAACCATCCAAGCATTGGACGTGTACCTGAGGATGTGACCCCTGAAAACGAAGTGATGGTGTTTGGTTGATTTTTTTCTTTTACGTCTCCTATCACCCCAAAGAAAGAAATGGAGTTACGAACGATTTATTATTCAGGATAATGTGGATGTTGATACATAATTTGTAATAAAACTGGCAATTGAAACATATTCATTAACTGTGGCCATAGTAAATTTCATGCTATTTTGTATGCCTGAAAATTAATGTTGTAATTCATGTAAATATATCAAGGCAGTTCGGTTTATTGCCATAGGTATCGCGTCGTTAAACATGATAACAATAACATTTAAAGATCTAACTTTACTTAATTGTTTTCTGATGCGGTTTCTGCATCTAAATGTATTATATCTGTAGACAGTCAACCAGCTATATGAGTTTAGAATAGAACTACGACCCATTCTTGATAGGGAATTACGTTTTCAGGCTGTGTATATTTTTCTATCTTTCTCTTACACACGTAAAAATTAATCTATCACTATAATATGTTTATATATAATGACAATATCAGCTACTACCATCAGACACGTGAATATTGTCGGTAACGTTATGTTTATATTTAAAATCTATTCCTTTCAACACATTAAATGTTTCATTTCTACGTTTTAAATAAAACAGTATAGGACAAAGATCATCGAACGTGGCGGGGATGGTTGTATGATGTATGCAGATCCAGCACGTAACACAATTTCAACAATTTGCGCGGTCTGCAGCAGACGAAAGTAAAGCATATATACCATATTCCATGTTAGGACTAATTAGGACCATTCCTTGCAATTGTACTTATCTAACGGTTTTTACCATATCGTACTTTTATTCTCTGACACCGTTTAATACAACAGCCCCAGACAGCACTGACACTTCATTTGTTGAAGACAACTTATTAATTAAACTGGATTAAAAGTATAACAGAGTCAGACCTTTGTATGCATTCATACACGTTTATTCAAGATTCAAAATTAAAATAAAGTAACCGCAAAAAAATCGAATAATCAGCAATCATCTAGAGTCATGGGAATACTTAAAGGTTGTTGAGGTATGAATGTTGATTTTGGGTCTGACATTTCGGTATTTTCTTGTACGGTGGATTTTTATACTCGCTTGCATTCACTGATGTATCGGATAAAATATCACCCATTTTCTGTATCAGGGTAACTTGAGTGCTACTCAGTTCATCATTCCTTAATGAGTTGGATGGGGTTGGGGATACTATTGAGAGGATTATCGTTATTCATGTAGTATACATTCTTGGGCAATATTAGACAGCAAACGACTTTAACACTTGAAATTCTTGCCGATAACATTAAACTGAGTTAGTGGGACAGTTGACCAGGGAAAAAAACTTGTCCCATCTCTGT
Source organism: Megalonaias nervosa (assembly GCA_016617855.1). Taxonomy (NCBI): domain Eukaryota; kingdom Metazoa; phylum Mollusca; class Bivalvia; order Unionida; family Unionidae; genus Megalonaias; species Megalonaias nervosa. The sequence continues at coordinate 20,940 of JAECUM010033619.1, forward strand.
TTCCAATACAGAAAAGAGTTGTGTCCCTTGTGTCTCTGTGACTACTACTTCCAGTTTGGTGTGGTATCAGGATGAAATTCATGTTCGCCCGACAAACGCACAAATGTTCATCAGACTGAGAATTACAGTCTAAGAAAGCGTGAGAATGGAAATATACATTCAGTGATCACACATACATTTTTAAAATGGAATAGGCCTGATATAGGTAGAGATCTATTCTCATCCAAACACTACAAAGATTATATTAGTAAAAGCATGGTATGTGAAGAGAAAATAGACTCATCCAATGACCACACACAAATTAATAAGAAAGAGTCGACATGTTCTTAGAAAACATCACTAATGATTATCCAGATTTTATAACTGCAATACATCCCGACGTCAAGGCGAACTTAGTTACATTTATACAGCTGGGAGTTGCAAATAAATCTTCTCAGAGGACAGGACATAAATGTTGAACATATAAATAGTTCAGGTTCATGAAAATGGACCCTAGGTAAAACAGATGATCACATTAAACTTGCAAATGCGTCGAAGATCAGCATTATGCTACATGGACTTGTACACATATTGTATGTAATCAGCTAATAGTTCCGTCGACCCTTATTAGTGTTAATTATAACATTTGTGTCTTTCTAGCTGAAAAATGTACATGCTAATGAATAGTGTGCGTAGTGTAATCAGGGTGATCATATAAGTGGAAGATTATAGCGTTTCATGAAGAGTCAGCAACTACCGTTAAAGCTAGAAAAACATTTAAAAAGTTCCGTCTGTTATTCTTATAATAGTGGTGTCGATAATGTTCTCTGTAATATATTAAAGATAGAATAAATATGTGTGTAATTTTCACAACTGCTTATTACCGTGTACACAAAATAATGACCAAGCAATACAACTTTTAAAAGTTAGATTTATTTCAGCATTATTACGGTAAACACATAATCTTTGCCAAGAAAAATAACATTAAGAAATAAGTTTTTGATTCAGCGTTATTACGGTAGACGGAAAATCTTTACCAAGACAGATGTCTTTAAAAATTAAGTTTTAATTTGCATTAATATTCAAAGAGGTAGCTTTTATCCATACATCAAACACAAGATTGAATGAAACAAAATATAAACAAACAAATGAATGATATTAAATGTCGTTTCCGTGTTCTCTTTCTAAATGCACATTTTTTCAATGTTACAGAAAGGAAGAAACGTTAATTTCTGTACAATTCGCACTATTGCGGTTTTCAGTTTATTGAGCTTTAGCTTGCACATTTTGCTTGATATATTCGTATAGTAATTTTTATTCGTGCTTCGCATCTTTTCATAAAAAGTGTTTTTCACTTCAGGCGTCTTGCGGACATATTTATCAACCGTGTGATGAATATACATATTTGTAACATCAGGTTCTATTCCAGGCCCATTTGTAATCCTGCATGCATATACAGGAAATTCAAGCATTATTCATTTTAGTAAAAAACAATTTTCTTTATAGTATTTTTTAATTTTCTACTTTTGTCCATCATGACGTCATTTTGGACTTCGTTTCTCTTTGCTATCTTTTTGCCTTATAAAGTTTTGTTAAACTATAATTGCTATCACTATCTGGTTAAGTTGCGCACGCTACATTGTCAATTGTAATTTGGAAGTATATCTAGTAATTTGATAATAAAACATAGGCCACATCTGTTGGGATTCCTCGATGATATCGTGTTTGACTCGCTTTATTACGTTTCTGTGCACGGACAGGACATGATTTCTGAGACCTATCTGAGATGCACAGACTACCCAGCCAAAGTAGTTCATGGCGACCTTCTTTCACGTTCCCGTTATTATGTAATGTACGTGTTGGAGGATCACTTCCTCAGTTATGCATTTCGTCTGTTGGTGTGTCGTTTCCTCAGGTATCAGGTGCTTCCTCTAGAGGAGATTCGGTTCCTCAGTTATCATGCATTTCCTCTGTTGGAGTTTAAATTCCTCAGTTACACGACGGTCATAAAGGCTGGCATTTATATTAACAAGAATTAACATTATAAATGTGCTAAATGTAAATTGTCTCTTTGGTCCTGGAATTCTTAATTTTCAGAGTTTAGATTTTCAAAATGCCCATTGAGTGATTAAACTCGATCAGTAAAGCCATCCCTCCTAACATTATGCACCGTGTCAATTGTGTGTTTAAACGCGGATTGGAAAGGCATCTCCAGTACCACTACATTACAACATGCCCACTGTATTAATTAAACTTGATGTGATTAAAACTAATTTGCTTCCCTCGGAACACTATTACACAACACGAGCACTCTGTGATTAAACTTGATTTGCAAAGGCATCCTTCATAGCACAATGCTACAACATGCCCACTGTGTGATTAAACTTGATTTGCATGCTCACTGTGTGATTAAATTTAATTTGCAAAGGCATAATTCGTAACACTATGCCACAGCATGCTCACTGTGTGATTAAACTTGATTTGCAAAGGCATAATTCGTAACGCTAAGCCACAACATAACCACTGTGTGATTAAACCTAATCTTTAGACGGATCCATTGTAGAACTATAATACATCATGGCCACTTTATGATTGCATGTTATTTGATAGGCATCCCTCGTAACATTACACCACAACATGCATACTGTGTGATTAAACTTGATTTGCAAAGGCATAATTCGTAACACTATGCCACAGCATGCATACTGTGTCATTAAACTTGATTTGCAAAGGCATAATTCGTAACACTATGCCACAGCATGTATACTGTGTGATCAAACTTGATTTACAAAGGCATAATTCGTAACACTATGCCACAGCATGCATACTATGTGATTAAACCTGATTTGCAAAGGTATAGTTCGTAACACTATGCCACATCATGCATACTGTGTGATTAAACTTGATTTGTAAAGTCATCCTAGTAATGCTACACCAGCACTACTTACACGATGACATAAATATGTGCATTTACGATATGCACGAACATAATTTCTGGATAACCTATAACTTTCGTGTTTTAGAACCTCTTGGGGCTGATGCATTATAAGAAAACCTCAACCATAATGATATGTGTGTTTGCTTTAGGGGGTGGGTGGGGGGACCTTCTGGTGCAATTAGTCTTGACGCGGATTTAATACGTCTATTTATGTATGTCCCTGTATATCTATATTTCAAGACGTCACGTGTCCTATAATTTCCTATATTTTCCTTCATATATAGGATAACCCTATATTTTCCCATGTTTTCCAGATATTGCTATATTTGCATATGTAGCAGTCATTAGGAAATACAAAACTTAAAAGAAGAATAAGCTGTACATTTTTAGTGTCTGTTTTCAATCCAGTATTGATATTATCTTTATCTGCACCTTTTTCAACTATTTTATTTCGTTCAGGTGTGGCACCCCCTTCCCAGCCATGCCACTTCACAGACTATGCTTATAGGTTACTGCATTGTATGGGAAAATATGAACGAGTTTCTCGGATGGAAATACTGCACGACCTTGGGAGTGCAATATATCCATCCGACAAAACGAGTTCATATTTTCCCATACAAATGCAGTAACCTTTTTATTATATGCTCATTTTCTTATTCTACCCAAGGCTTAAATATATAAACAAAAATACACTAGAAGAAACAAAGTAACTGAATTATGCCGTATTCCAAACTAAATACACAAGCGTAGATTCATCATTACACAACAACATTATTAATGCGCACATAACTCCGCCAAGATAAATTTGAACTTGGTCGCGCGCTAGACATAACTTTCGAAAGAAAATGGCGTTTTGGTCTACTTAAAATTGAAATTTGGAGTCATATTGTGAATGAATGCGCATTGCAACAACTTTTCCATTTGATCTGGAATGAATAGATTTTGGTATTTTTTTTATTCGACGAAATTTCGTGATTATGGACTGGATTTATCTACATGAAGTACATCGGATTTCAGTCAGTAGCGTCTGTGCCAATTCTACATGAAATATACATTGGATTGAAGCAGTGAGGGAAGAAGCGTGTTGACATCTGCAAGTGTGTTTCTCTTCTGTCATTGAACGTTTCAAATCATAATGTGGGAAAAATATGAAGTCTTTCATTTGCAATTATCGAAAAGACGCTATGGAATTTAATGTTTATTTGATTTTCAGTGCAGCAAGAAGGATGTAATTGCACTTGGAATATACTCGAAATTACAGTACAATTTCGAAATGTGTAATCAAGCTTGAGATCCCATGACATGGCCTATGTAATTCGGATTTGCAGAACTAAGAAAGTACATTTGAGGAAATTCAGAATGAAAAACGATAAGTATATTTTTTTGCCATTCTTATTACCAGCTAAAGAAGACAGTTTATGCCTTGTCACTTTCCTGTTATTTGTAAGGACCCTGTCTGGCGTCTATAGTTTGCCTAAATCTGAAACATTGTATCAAAAACGTTAACGAGGAATGTGCCAAAGCAGCTGGTATGTAGCAGTCCACGAAACATCTGCTTTGGTTCATTCAGAAACAAATTGCTTGTTTACAATAGAAAGTAGTTCCTTTATTCACGTGAATGCAATATCGTAAAATATTGCACGATTCTGACAATGTAAAGTTAACGGAGAAAAAAATGAGCATATAATAATAGTTATATATATATATATATATATATATATATATATATATATATATATATATATAAACTCTGATAGAAATTGTCGCACTGAATTAGGAGTGTAGACGCATTTGATTGAACAAGTAACAAAAAGAAATGAATCAATAAGCAGTTTTATATTGCTGACAAGTGTACGACAAAAATGCCATCGACCTAATATTGCTTTATCATGCAAACACAAAAAGAAATTCTTCGTACAACGGACAGGATTGTATGTCTGAAGATGTTTTGATTGTAAAACTGCTCCCTTTTTAAACCTGCAAAATCAATTGTTTTTGGTGTCAATTTGTATGAGTGTGTACTTGTTTATTCCGACTTTGATCTTGTTGATACCTTATTCCATTCTGCGCCGAATCTAAATGCGCTTTTTTCTTATATTTTTATCTATACAGGTTAGCTGCTGCAGTTTAAAACAAGAAAACAATACTATTTCCCAATTTTCACAAGAATATATCCCCATCTTCATAAGAGTACTTCCCCATCTGTACAATATTTCTCCATTTCACGATAGTATTTCCTCATCTTAGCAAGTGACAATGCAATAGTTGTAAAAAGATTGATCAAGCAATCAGCAAAAAGTTAAATGACCTTTTAAATACTTCGAAATAAACGGAAATAAATTATAAATCCAACACCAAAACACATATTCATAGTCTCACAGTCTCTAACCCTAAAACCCCATACCAATTCAACTGTCGGGTCAAAACTCTTAGCTGTGCACCTTTATACAAACACCCTACTATATATCCCAAACGTTGGAAATACCGTATTTGTCGCGATACTATAAAATCAAGCACTTGTTTACGCATACATTGTATGCACAGACGGGCAGTCTCTTTCGTGTTCTGTGTTGCTGGCCTTATTGCACTGAAGTGGAGTTGGAAAAGGTGTGTCTGCAATTGGATGCCTCCAGAGTAAACGATACATATTTAAATGAATGGCAAAGTAAATTAAATAAAGTGCGTCTTCAACTCTGCTGATACTGCAACTGCACGACTTTGTTCCCAAATGAGTTACTAGCGCAAGAAAGCGTTTTTGTCGTTCAATGTTTCTTGCTCGATATTTCAGCTACAGACACATTCAAATGTGATCTTAGTTCGTATGTTATGGCACATCAATACATTAAGTGTATTTACTGCCAAAGCAATTGGTATAAAGTGCATTGTCCAAGGATACACCTACGTAAGATGTCTGTGTTGGCTTGATGATGAGATTCGACCCTTTGCCCTTTCGGTTGCAAGTCGGGCACGATAACCAATGAACCATCATGAATTCTTAAATTGAATTCGGCTGCATACCGTTTGAGAATAGCATGAAAAGACTGACTTGCATTTAAGATTCTCAATGATCGACCGTCACTAGAGTGTTAACACATCAGTGACATACTCTCTGAAGTTCTTGGCTGTCTTAATGTACTCTTTGATTTTGGTACAACAAGGTAATGTCCGAAATAAATTTAAATGATGAATAGACAACCAGGGAACAATAGGACATATTGCCGTCGTTACAAGAATGTCTCTAGCACACAAACAATATAGCAAATACCACAGGCGTCTGACGTTTCATCAATAGAGTACGACAAAATCTCTGACAACATGAAATCACCTTATCGATACTATAAATTAACACAAGGACTGCAAGCGTGACCACAACCCTCCGCTCGATTCGACTTTTCTCACGCGTCTTTTGTCGCTTCAGAATCGCAAGAAGACTGAAAAACTACTCATATCCATTCAAAAGACAGTAACGTACCAACGGATAACTCTCGGACGACCATCGCATGAATCGAATCCTGATAATTAACCTTTATTTTCACCATTACGGTCACAAACCATTTATAGCAGAGTCCGTCAGACTCCTGTGGCAAATACTCATATAGCAAACACAGGACTTAGGAGATCTCCGGCAAAGATCACCAACAAAAAATCTGGGGAAGGGAATTCGCCTCGGACAAAAGTCTCTGGTCGGATGAACAACGCCTGGGTTCTACTAGGAAATACCCCACTTCGAAAACAGACTTAAATAAATTTTTGCTCAAAATTCTTTTGTCTAAAACACGCAACACTGCAGACCTTTGGGGTACACCAAGACATTGTTGTTATTGTTGTTGTTATAGGGTTTAACACCATTTTTTAGCACAAGGTAGGCTATACATGGTGGCCAATATAAAAGGTGGAGGAAGAACCCGGGAAAACCCCAGAAAGAACCACCGACCCACGAGAAGCTACTGGCAAGCTTTCTCACATACCCACACTGGCCGAATCCGAGACTCGAACCCACGCAGAGAGGTGAGATGGCAGTGATCCGTAACGGACAGCGCTTTAGACTACTCGTGCACTCGGGACCCCGGTCCTTAAAGTAGATGTAACAGATAAGCGAGTGACAGGGTCCTTAAAATAGGTATTACAGATAAGTGTGACACAATCTTTACAGTAGGTATAGCTTGTAACAGAAAATTAACAGATCACGGATAAACAAGCACATTTTCTTCCCCTAGGAATCATAGGTATAAAACTGATTTTAGAGTACGAAACTTTTTCTCACCGTCTTCCAAAAATCATGGCATATTCTCAATCTACATGTTGGATTCTAGGTAAGCGCCTTTGTCTGAAGTCATTAATTTATGTATATTTATGGCATTCTGAATCTGAATCTGAATCTGTACAGTTCAGGGCCAGTTACGGCCAGTGTACAGTTCAGGGCCAGTTACGGCCAGTGTACAGTTCAGGGCCAGTTACGGCCAGTGTACAGTTCAGGGCCAGTTACGGCCAGTGTACAGTTCAGGGCCAGTTACGGCCAGTGTACAGTTCAGGGCCAGTTACGGCCAGTGTACAGTTCAGGGCCAGTTACGGCATAAATTTGTACCGGAAGAGAGAGCCAACTAGAAAGTTAATCGTATTGTTCAAAAGCAGTCTTGAAGCTCTCCACTGATTGCGCGCGCACAACACTGTCACTCAGATGATTCCAGTCCACGACTGTTTCTGCGAAGAAATACTTTCTGATTGTTCTGTTCTACATTGCTTAACTACAAAACATATACCATTATTTGATACTAGTTTTTCTAAAATTGTTATAGTTTCAAAATTTGGAAAAGTTTTGGCTTTAATCTGGCTTTTTTGTCTTAATGGTTTTAAAAATATATTTGGTGAGAGAGCCGGAACTAACCCCTTGACTACTTTATATGGATTTGCCAAACGAATCCTACTACGCCTGTCTTGGAGTGTTACTAGTAGACCCAGGTCAGTTAACATTTTGGTGTCTCATTCAACATTTTGGTGTCTCATCCAACATTTTGGTGTCTCATCCTGCTTCTCTTGTTTTGTAGTCACCAGATATAAATCTTGCGTTGTGTTGAACCTTCTCGATTCTATCAACATCCTTAATGTGATACGGATCCCAGACAAGATAACCATATTCTAACACAGATGTGACTAGTGCTAGATTGGCAGTTCGTTTACATGTCTGCGGACAGTGTCTGAGGTTTGTTGTTAGAAATGCTAGTGTAGTGTTTGCTTTCTTTGTTGATTTGATAATATGCGATTCCCACTTGAAGTCCTCGGATAGTGTTAGTCCAAGACAGGAGTTTCACTGACATGTTGTAGTATGTGGGAGATAATTTTGCTGTCTTGCTGGTCATATATCATTGATGTATTATTGTTACGTATATTAATTTGAATTGTTTGTTAGTTAGCTTTGTTATTTTTTTAATTTCATTATATGCTATTGTAATGTAACAGTGTATGTTGGGCTTAACCTTGTCCAAAATCAAGTTTATTTTCTACTTGAGCTAGATGATTGATTTTTTAAAAAGTTTTATTCTGTAACCAACAAATACGTATCTAAACTATTCTCTGTTTGTATGGGTTAAATATCAGTAACACTGCAATTTGTGAAGTTCGAGCGTATTTTTTCAAATTAGATTGAAACAATGTGGGGATTGTTATGGTTGGGGCGGGGTGCTCCCAATGTTTTATTTAAACAATTATTTTGCTCCCAGGTACTATTTTGTTGGAAGTTAAATTTAGTGAAAGATAGATGTAAAACTCCAAGCACCCAGTCAGCAATGCCGACGGTTAGATGGTTAAATATGCAAAAAAGGCTGAAATTCAATGAATAACAATTTAATAACAATTCAATAATCAAATGACTCAGATTTCCAATTACACTCCTTCCGCTCGACCCATTAATAAGCCTATTACATCACTTGATTAACAGTGTGAGATTGATTTCCACCCGTCCTTGTATTTCTACTCATCTGTTGTATCCTTTCTCTCTCTTATTTCTCCCACTTCCTTCTCCTCCTCTTCCTCGACTTTCTCTAGACTCCTTCTCCTCCTCCACTTCTCTACCACGGCTACTCTTCTGTCGAGTTCGACTGTCTCGGCTACAGCCTCAATTCCGTCTCCAACTCTTGAAGACTCGGGACCCAATGGAACCCGAAGTTCTGTGTCCCCTAAAAAGATTCCTTTTCGAAGCTTCGTTTTTGCTTAGAATCTACCTCTAAGTTTTGTCGCCAAATTACGAGTGGCTTCTTCTCGGAGCAACCCTATTGATCTGCAATCCCTCTAGGCGAGTACTAATTTTTCTCTTACGAGTTCTGAAAGTTATCATTCGGGTCTAAATTGTAATCACACCTTCTATCTCAATTTCGATTGGATATCGCTGTGAACCGATCAAATCAAACTTAGTGGACAATGTACCTCCCGCTGTCTGTCAACGTGGAGACCGATAAGAATACCACGTGGACTTCCTTTTGATCTTTGGACTAACCTTTAACACCTATGTGTGATAAATGCAATCCTTTGTTTAGATGGTGCGATCTATCGCCTGTGCCGATTCAAGATTCCGGTCAACAGCCGGTCATGTAACCTTGCGTAAGAGTTCAACACTAGCCCCCTTTTTCCTTTTTAAAATCTTTTTTTTTTTTTTACAATTGTCTCACATACTGGACACATTCGTTTGGGAGAAGGGTTCTTCGAGGATTTTATTTTTTAAATGCCTGCGTGATTTAAAAATACATCAGAGAACTCTTTGGAGTTCGGATGAGGAAATATACAAGCGGCTGATTACTTTTAGGACCATAAAATGGCTTGAGATCGTAAATGGAAGTAAATCTTAGTGCATTAATCAATGAATCTCGTTGATTACATTTGCTCTTAACTCAAATAATCTCTTATAAATTTCTAGAAAACAATCAAAGATAGGCATCATTTGGGTCTACTAAAAGGAATGTGACGTTTCACCGCGGTCCTCGAAGTCTATCAAAGCCAGGCATAGGCGTTAAATCATTAACACTACTTGCTTTTCTACACATTAAATCATTAACGCTTTCATTTGCTA
>JAECUM010033622.1:0-14021 GCA_016617855.1 Megalonaias nervosa
CATAGTAAATGTATATAAAATGTATCCCTGCTGGGTCTGGCTGGATTTTTCAAGGTCTACTTGATAACTTCCATCAATTACATCACATACAAGGTTGACTGCGATCGTCGACGTAATATTTACATGCCCGGTGACATATGACGACCTCCACCGTATGGGTCGCTGTTGTGTTTGAGTATAGCTGGTGGTAGGTTTATTTTTCTCCATGCAACAATAACTTTTGGAAAATTATTGTCAATGATATCACCGATTGCTTCACCTGACTCGATGTAAAGATCAGGTAAAATTCTGTGTGGATCTTGTAAATTGATTCCTCTTCCATAATGTCTCAAATACAGATCTCGTAAATTATCATCGGATTTTACATTTTCAATGATAACTTTGTTAACATATATTAGGTCTGAATGGACCTGTTGTAGATGTTGAATTGTTTGGTTGTTCTGGTAACTGACCAGACATAAAAACGCGTCTGAAGTTTTTCATGTTTAATTGCTCAGCAGCATCAAGTAAATCAAAACTGGACATAGGATTAATCAACGATGTGTCGCCGGAAGTCTTAAACCCTTTCTGTACCATGAATGGGGAGTTCCTGGCAGTCTTAGACCCTTTCCTTTTTTTTTGGAAGTGTTTATTCCGTGACCTGTTGCTTTCTTTAATGCCATCCCAGCAGCAGTTCCAACAGCACCAAGTGCAGCTGCTTTTGCAACAGCTGGGGCTGCAGCGGCTGTCAACGCTGGTATAGCTGCAAGAAGTGGAAATATGCCACCCATCTTCGCGATATCTTTAATGGCACCCGCAGAAAGATTAAGTCGTATGCCGGTCTTTGATCGTTTGGCTTCATTGAAGTGCCTGAGTTGATGTTCTGATAATGATAGTTTATTCGGACCACCTGCGATTTGTTCTTTTTTCAGTGATATTTTTATTCCACAGTTATCTTTTGATACTGCTCGTAGTTTTTTAATCTGACCAGGAGTCACACAGACACTAACATGATGATATGACATTATAATATCATCAGCTATTTAATTACTGATCGCTCAGTGGGTCTTCCGTCGAACAACGCCATGATGCCATTATTAACAAAACCAACCATAACATCAGCTCCATATTCAGTATTATCTGTTTTTAAAATTTCACCATCTACTTCAATAAATGCTTCAGCAGGTAAGAAATATCTGCTTGTAGCCTGAACTTGCAGCTCAATTCGCCCACGCTGATTTGGCTGTCGTGCGTTATAAGAATAATACTGAAAATCACGTATCGATTCATCTTTGATGACTGGCGTATCCATGTCAAATGCGGGATCAGATATATGTTTGAACAGCTGTATTATCCTTGTTATCGTATAACACAAAGACCACTTCCTGCTATCAGACTAGCAGTTATATTTTCTCCTTTTTCTGACATGGGTACACTAGCCAACTCTGCTAGTTTTTGATTTGCAGCTTGATTTATTATTTTACTAACATTTGCAGGCATAACTTCAGTGCTGGGTAATTTTACCGGCTGAGGTTTTTGTCGTATTAATCGTGCTAGTGTATCCTTGATAGCTGAGAATGCTTTGCTGGCAACATCGCCAAAAGCACCAATACCTTTATCACGAACAACGTCAATAGCTTTCTTTCCCAGTTGCTTTGCAATCGGTATTGCTTTTGGGGCTAACCTTCTGAATAGACCCTGAACAATATCACCTAGTCCATCACCGTAGATCGCTTTATACGTAGGTAATCTCGAATTTATCACCCTGACCATGGTCGATCCACGTTGAGCATTATGTATGATCATCTTTTTATAGTCATTGTATCTAATTATATACCCTTAATCACTGAAATAATCATTGGCGATTTCATTAATGAGGGACCGATACATATTTTTCTGTCTCTGTTTATCAGCTAGTTTGTGAGCTTCCATTTTATCAGCTATTGTTTCAGCCTCGTTTAGTGTTTTAGGACCACATTCTCTTAGTCTTAGTCTGGTTTCAGAGTCCAGCAAGGCATCAATAAAGTAGTCCTGGGCTAAAATTTTAATAATTTCACCAGTTGCATCAGGATATGCCTGTCTGGTCAGTTTCTTGATGTTTTGTGCCAATTCAGAAATTGATTCTCCCTTTTCTCGAAGTCTAGATTTAAGATGAGTCCTGTATATTTCAGCTTTATTAAGAGTTCCAAATCTGGATTTTAGCATTTTCACCAGTGTGTAGTAATCTTTCCTTTGTTCTGGTTCAATTTCATTAAGCAAACAGCGAGCAGTACCAGTGAGACTGCAAGCTAAATACAATGACTTTGAATGATAATCCCAGTCATTAAGTTCTGCAATAATATTGAACTGAGTTAAATATTCATCTATGTCAGTCTGACCATCGTACAGCTGAGGATTAATTCTAGACTGTTTATTGTTTCCCATTATCTCATGAGTATGTATGTGTTCTCTACTAGTTCTAATTCCACTGTTTCTTTGAAGGCTGGGGTTTCCTACTTCTCAAGTTCTGGAATTTTCATTTCTAATTTCAATCAAATGTAACTTTTTCTGTAGATGGTGCAATTTTGACTCAAAATCTTCAAATGTAGATTTCATGTGATCTGCTAGGGTAAGTACTGTATCTTTAACTTCTGTTGCTAAACTTGCCATTTGTTTTTCTAAATTACTCTCCAGTTTACCATAGGGACTTGAATCCCTTGATCTTATTCCATCACTATTATCATTTTCAATTGTCACACTTTCATTTCCTGCTTCAGATTTCATATTCATGTTTTCCAAACGTAATAAATGTGCATTTTGCTCCATTTCCAAACCTGATCAGTCACTTTTTAGAGAAAAAAATTTTTAATTGTTTTTATAAATTTTATCTACTACTGCTGGAGTCAGATTTTTTATTTCATTGTTTTCCTTTTTCCAGGATGATCAACTCTACCATATTTTCAAGAAAGAAGATAAGATTTTATTCATACAATTTAAGAACTGTGTTATGGTGTTACTCTTATTTTCTTTGATTAGATCATTATGATCCCACTTCTGACACCAAATCTGTAACCTCAAGGGTCTAGAAAATTACTCAGGCTTTTTAGCTTTCTTTTCCAGACCCCGAAGCTAAAAGGGTTCGTCTGACTCGAGCAATAAAGATAAAACAACAATAAAAATAAATTAAAAATTCAGGACAGATTTATTCAATAATTTCTCATCTGTAAAAAAAACAACTACACTCTTTCATCAGTTTACAGTCAAATTTTACGTGCAGAAATGTACCAATAGATAGAAACATAGGGGATATATCTCAATTATCGAAACAAGTTCATAATTTGTTATTAATAATCCCGATTGTTAAAAATCTAATGTGGGCAAATTATGTTGCTTAAGATAAGAAGTTATGAATTTCGGAATCAAAATTTGGGTTCCGAAATTCGTGTGCAGAAAATTCGTCTGCTTATGAGAACTTGTAGGTTCTAGTCCAAGTTCGAAATTCTTCTTTAAAATTTCCTACTTGAATTTTCCTTTTTCAACATTTACCTCTCTCATTTTCTTGTTTTAGTCAAATCTTTTCTCAAAGCTTTATTCTAGGGCTCGATTTTATTTAGTCCCTGCTGCTTCCTTCTCTTTCTACCACTATCTGTCCCCCTGCTTTGAACAACGACCCTGTTTATATACAAGGTTGGCACGTGTAAGCATTCTGGTAAAAAAAAGCATTGCAATCGATCGACCAATCAAAATCGACCATGCTGACGGAACATGACCTCATAGCAGTAACACACACACAACACCGTGCTTCAATTCTTCTAGTTTAACGTAATATTAGACAAGATGATCAGTCATGACAAACCGATCCGAATATATAATTCTCATCTTCGAATGTTTGTGCAGGTATTTTAATTTTAAAATCTTGTTGTACAAAATACGCGAACGGGTAACGAGCATTTCGATGTATGAGGGGTTATCTCAAAATGGCTGCACTCGACTACAACAACGTGTTACGACTAAAATAGCTGATCGGAGGATACACTAAGTAGCGGCATAGCACTCTCTCTCTCTCTCTCTATCCATTTTCAGTATGACATATCCAAACATTGATTTCAAATGTTATAAGTTAATAGAACTTTGATTTGAATTTAACATAAGTTTGGATGCCATTAATTGTTATCTTCAATGTGCATTTACATTACATTTATTATAATGGAAAATATCTGTTCATAACACAATACACAATTATATATTGCATATTATCACTTATATTATATTCCACACATGTAATTTCTTATGAAATACCTGTATCAACAATAATATGAAATGTATTTATGTACAGTTTTAGAGACGGTTTTTGTTCATACTGAAATCATTCAATACATGCTTTACATATAATATGGGTAAAATATTTCATGCTTACCTACATATAAAAATAAACATTGTAATTCTGTAATAGTAAATGCCAATATTATGCTGTAATAAATAAGAGTTCTATGTAAAATTACACTGAATCCAGAAGTTCATAGTTCTTGAATTACTTGTATCCACTTGAAGTTACACAATCCATGAATCCATTGCTGTCCTTCCTAAAAGTTATGAATGTCACTTTTAGAGGATTAATCCAAGAAGAATTGACTCTTGATGAATTTCTACACTTGACAATTCAGGAAGAATTCCAAGACAGGAACCAGTTTTCATGTATTCAACTGTTGTCATACATCAGTTCCATAGATAATATCCCAATTCAAGCATCTCATTCATTTCCATTATAATATCTGTTTTCATGTCATCATTTTCAAAGCAATATTCACTTCATAGGAAACATTATACCTCAATCCTTAATTCATAATCAGTTTCAACTGCTATTCTCTCAATCCTTTCTTCTGAAATTTATTTATTTATTTATTTATTTTAAAAATCTGTTTTCAGAACTATACAGTCCATGACTGCATAAGGCCCTGATGGATTCAAACCCGCCTGATTCTTAGTGGAATATCAGTCTGCAGTAAGTAGTATGACTAAACCAGCACTTAAAATAAATACTATTTTAAAAATTATTTTCGTTAGAAATTTTTTATTAATGTAACTCTGTCTATTCAAAGTTCCCATTCTAAACAACTGCTATATAAAGAAATATATAAATATGTTTATGGGTACATATGGAGTCTATTCTCTTATGTTCTCTAATGTTTTCTCAACTAACTGGACGAGTCCCTTAACATTATAAAATCTAGCTTCTAGCAGTATCTCTAGTAGATCTTTTGTTTCTTTTGGGAGAAGACCCAGCGGAAAATCGGGTGCATTTCTTATATAGTTTAATATTACCCTAAAATGAGTTGGATCTCGATCAAAAAATATTGGATTCTGTTTTCCCCCCCTTTCTGGTGTCTATGTCTGCTAGTCTTGTATTTTCTATTTTGTTCAGAGTTGTTCTTGTTGTTAAAAAATTTGTTCCCCCCACATTTAGGCTTATCAGAACACAATTGTCATTATTATCTTTTGATGTTGTGGATTTTGGTTCATTTTCATTACTTTTCAAGTTTTCTTTCTCTATAATTGGAGTTTTTTTTTCTTTTCTTTCTGCTCTTTCTTTCTTCAATTTACCATTTTCAATCTGTCCTAGTGACTTTCCTTTTCATTTCTCTTTCTCTTTATTCAATTTTAAGTCTTGATTTTCCTTTTCAGTTTTTTCTTTCTCCAGTTTCTCATTTGATACCCTTTCTAGTGTCTTCTCTGTTCCCTTTTCTTTTCCTTTCTCTTTCTTTTGTGTTAATTCCTGCTCATCCATTCCTGCTTTGTCTGCACCCAATTTTTCATTCTCTATCTTTCCTGGACATTTCTCTAATCCTTTTTCTTTTTCTTTGTTGAATGTTAGTTTTTGCTCTATTAATTTGCCATTGTCTTTCACCACTTCTCCAATTTCTACCCTTAATAGTGACTTATCTTTTTCTTTATTTGATATTAAATCTTATCCATATATGCTTGTTTTGCCCTTTTCCAATTTTTCATTCTCTTTCTTCCCTAGTGTTTTCTTTGTTCCTTCCTCTTTACTTTCTGTTACTTTTTGTTCTATTATTTCTCCTTTTTCCTTCTCCAAGTTTAAATTTTTCACCTTCCCAAATGATTTTTCTTTCTCATCTCTTTTCTCTTTTCCTACTTTGCTATGGGTGGTATTGGTTATATTTTTTAATGGTTCTTCGAGGTATATATCGGGTTCTTCTAGATCTTCGAAAGGAATTTCTTGAATCTGTTGTTGTTGCTGTTTTCTTTGTAATTCTACCTTTTCTCCAATTTCCTGTAAATATTTTTCATTTTCAGATGAGGAGGTCCAGTTGTTGATTGATGAAATTGAAGAGGTTGACGAGGACATAGAAGATATGGATTTTCTAGAGGGCGAAATACTGCTGTTTCTAATCTTTCTTGAAAAAAACAGGCATAGGTAATGTTCTTTTTCTTTCATATTGGTTGTAAGGTAGAACTTGTGGGAGGTAAATTTCTTTGATCAACTTTTCTATTGCATTCTTCATGAAACTTTCTAGTTCTGCTTCTGCTTCCTCTCTTTTTAACCCAGTTGAATGTGAAAAGAGATAAAAATCCTCTTTTTGTGCCCTGCAGTTATGTGGATTATCGTTACGTCTGAATATTTTCAGACATTTGCTACATTTATATGCCACTCCAGAATGTTGTTCTCTCAAATGCGTTATACACCGTGACTTAAGATGAAATGTCAAGTCCTCGCAAATTCCACACTGGTAGGATATTATCTGTATAGAAAACAAAAAGGAAAAAAAAAAAAATATTTGCAAAGAATAATTAAAGAATATTCAAGTGACAAAGTGACTGTTCTGGTTTTTGTTTATTTTTTTAATTTTTTTTATGCTAATTTGGTAAACCACTGAGGTAAGTTTGCACCTTCATAGAGCTTTAATTTGTCATGGTGGACCACTTTCAGTTTTTGTTTAGGCCCTCCTTTTATTCTATACAATACATCATTAACTTTCTTCAGGATTTGATATGGACCTTTCCATGGTCTTTGTAATTTTTGATTTAACCCAATTTTTCTGATTGGATTGTAATACCAAACAGCATCACCTTCTTCATATTTATTAAAATTTGTTTTTGTCATAGTTTCTTTTCATACATTTGCTAACCAAATTCATTCTTTTTCTTGCAAACTCATGCACCTTTTTAATTTTATATTCAAGATTATTTGCATGCTCTGTTTTGTATCTTTGTTCATTATCATTCTCATTTATTTCAGGTTTTCCGAGTACCATGTCAATGGGAAGAACTATTTCTCTACCAAATGTCATCATACTGGGAGTTATTCCAGTTGATTCATGTACTGTTGATCTGTATGCCATCATCACCAAAGGTAAGATTTCATCCCAGTTATCTTGATGTGAGGACACAAATGCTGAAAGCATGTTATAAATGGTTCTGTTGGCTCTCTCTATCATGCCATCGCTTTGGGGTCTGGCAATAGAAGTTCGTGTTTTCTCAATTCCTAATATTATACAGATCACTTTGAAAAGTTCTGACTCAAAGTTTTCTCCCTGATCTGTGTGAATAAGAAGAGGTATTCCAAATCTTGTGATAAAATTATCAATCATTTCTTTTGCTGTAGTTTTAGCATCAATCTTTTCTTCTGGGTATGCCTCTGTCCATTTCGTAAAATAGTCACCTATGACCATTATGTATTTATTTCCCTGTTTGGTCCTGGGAAGTGGACCTATAAAATTAATAGCCACCCTTTCCATAGGAGCACCTACATTGTAGGTTTTCATGGGTGCTTTTGGTTTCCTAAGGGAAGATTTTCTACTGGCACACACATCACATTTCTTGCACCAATTTTCAACATCTTTATTCAGCCCATACCAAAAGAATCTCTGTCGCACTTTCTGTAGAGTCTTTGCTATTCCTAAGTGTGCAGCTGTGACACTGTTATGTAACTGTATAAGTATAAAACTTTTTAAGCATTCTGGGATAACAATTTGCATGGTTACTGTCATTCCATCAGCACTCTCCCATTTTCTATACAAGATATCATTTTCTACTACAAAGGAATCAATCTGTTTCCAGTAGTATTTTATTTCTGGACAGTAATGTGAAATATCTGACCATTCATATTTCTTTTCGCTTGTCACCATCCCCTTTACCACTTTCAGAACTGTATCATCATTTTGTAAATGGGGTAATTTGGACATATCCAAGTTGTCCATAACATCTTTTGACTGAAAAGTGATAACAAGAACAATGAGATCTGCAATGTTGAAAGTAGACCTATTCTATCCTGTAGCGTAGATGGAAATAAAATAGTTGACACTGTTGACAGTGTCACATGTAGTGATGAATTACAATGTGGTATTAATGTGGTTGGTCAAAGTGTCATAAATGAGATGTGTACAAAGAACTTACTCTATAGTATGATACTGTGTATGTTCTTAATTTTCCAGGTAGCCTCAGATACAATGACAACAACTGTTGCCCTCTTCTTTTGCTTCATCTCAATCTTGGTAGAACACCTATGCAAAAGAAAAGAATGTGAAAAGAATTATTCTAAAAATTTGATCATTCAAGTACCTCAGAAACAGAATAGTACAGAAAAATCAAAATATAGCATTGATGAGTTGAGTGAAAGTGAAAACACATGCTGTAATATGTCTAAAGAGATTAGTACTGAATTAGAGCAGACTAATAACAGAAATATACAGACTAAATGTGCACCTGATTGTCAAATGTTAAACCTGAAAATATTGACTTAAATGGAAGTTTGAAGTTTCAAGTAAATGATGCTGGAAATGCTAAAATAAATAACACAGAAATTGATCTAGAAAAAGTAGACATAGAAAATTTGGATCTCAATGTTCTAGCAAAGTTACAATTAGAAGATCCAATTTTAAAAACTGTACATGACTGGCTGAAAAATACGAGTAAGCCTGATTGGGCTGATGTTACTAAATATGGCCTAGAGATTAAGTACTTTTGGTACAGGTGGGAATCTCTTTGTCTTAAGAATAATGTTTTACACAGAAAATGGGAAAGTCATGATGGAAAAGAAATCACATTTCAAATTATGATACCAAAAAGTTTGAAAACATTTGTTTTGACCCAAATGCATAATAGTGTTAGCAGTGCACATCTTGGTATAACCAAAACCCTACATAAAATAAGGCAAAGATTCTTCTGGTATGCCTTAAGAAGAGATGTAGAGAATTGGTGCAAGAATTGTACAATTTGAGGTTCAAGAAAAATGCCTCAAAAGAAAGCAAAGGCTCCCCTTAAACATTACCATGTGGGATTACCCATGGAAAGAATAGCAACTGATTTTATGGGACCTTTACCAAAATCAAAACAGGGTAAAAAGTATCTAATGGTAGTTGCAGATTATTTTACAAAATGGACTGAAGCCATTCCATTACCAAATATTGAAGCACAGACTGTGGCAAAAGCATTAATTGAAAATTTCATATCCAGATTTGGGATACCATTGCTCATACATACAGATCAGGGATCTAATTTTGAAAGTAATTTATTTCAAGAAATGTGTCAGATTCTGGGTATTAAGAAAACCCGAACAACTACTGCAAGACCCCGATCAGATGGTATGGTTGAAAGAGCAAATCGTACAATACTGAATATGCTTTCAGCTTTTGTGTTGGATCATCAAAGAGATTGGGATGAAAATGTACCTTTGGTAATGATGGCCTACAGGTCTTCAGTTCGTGAAAGTACTGGAACAAGCCCTGCTTTAATGACATTTGGAAGGGAGATAACTCTACCCACTGACCTCATCTTTGGTGACCCTGAGAAACAGCCATCTGAAAATCAGAAATATAAAACTGATTATGCAAATGAACTAAAAGAGAGACTGAATGAAATACATGAACTCTCCAGAATAAAAATGCAACTTTTTGGTGAAAATATGAAAAAGAATTATGATCTGAGAGTCAATTTCCATAACTACACTGTAGGTGATAAAGTATGGTATTTTGACCCCAAAAGAATAAGAGGCTTGAATTCAAAATTACAAAGACCCTGGAAAGGTCCATTTGAAATAACTTCCAAACTTAATGATGTATTATACAGAATACAAGAAAGTCCAAGACATAAGCCAAAAATTGTACATCATGACAAACTAAAATCATTTCATGGAGAAGTTACTTCTCCTTATTCAAACATTATTAACCACTAACAATAAAGTGATTTCAGATGTACAAATTTTCAGAGTTTAAACACATAGTTAATTCTGCTTCTCTTAGTTTAAGAAAATTATTGATTTGGTTGCTGAGTGAAATCTACTGAACCAGAATTTTTTTGGGAATTGAATGAATGTAAATTTAATAGTTGTAAGATTGTGTTATTATATATATATATATATATATATATATATATATATATATATATATAATATTATTGTATATAAGTCTCGAAAACATGCATCAGTTTAATGAAGTATATATGTATATTTATTTATATTATTAAATACTTAACCATGTTGGTCTAACTTTTATGAATTGCAGAGTGGTGACTGGACTTGTGGGATTTGTGAGGATATCAGATTTTTTTACCAGAAACAAGTGTGTAAATCACTTGATTGAGCAGCATTCTGGAATCAGTTACAAGTGTAAACTCTGCAGAAAGTTATTTATAAGAAATGATAACCCTCACACATGTAAAGCGAGGAAAGAAGATTTTGAGAGATTTGCCCAACTATCTGGAAAAAGAGGCCAAGATGCAGAGAAAGAGTTAAGTGATTTTATCCATACAGTAGTTAATAAAAATGTGAAAAATGTGAATGATATACCTAAGGTGGTTTCCAGTCCTTCAAAAAGAAAACAAAACTCCTCTGCAACTCCCAGCAAGAGGCACTCCAGTTCCTCTTCAGAAACACCTGAAAGGAGAGTACCTGGAAGAGTTATTACTCCACCAACCCCACCAATCCTCAAAGAACTCCTTGGAGTTGAGGATACAGAGAGTTTATTGGGAATGGAGGATGATAATGAATTTGTACCTGAGGAAGAAATGACAAGTGCGGAGAAAGAAAATAAAAGAAAGAATGAAATGTCTGATGATAATGAGAATGAAGATCATGGAAAAGAGAAAAAGTGAAGTAGAAAAGAAAGAGACCAGGTAATAATTAATGAGAAAGGTGAAAATGGCATGAGTGTTTTTAAAGATAAGAATACAAATGAGGCTGAAAAGAGGAGAGTTAGAGATGAGGGATTGGAAGTAAAGAGGAATCTAAACAAGAAGACAGATAGTACAGTATTGAAACAGACAGTGAATAGAAAGAAAGTGAGTAATAATGATGGAAGATGTGTAGGTATGGAGATGCAAAGTAGATTAAAAGAACTACAACAACTGCAAAATAGTAAGATTATGCTAAATGTTGGGGGGTGTAAAATGGAAACCAGTCGAATTAATTTGTGTAAAGACCCTGAGTCACTCTTTGCAAAGGCAATAGAGTCTAGTGTACACTGTTGTTCAAATAACAATGTTATTTTCTTTGACAGAGACCCAACTCATATGAGATTTATTTTAAACTATCTCCGGGACAATGGCTCTATGCCAGAGGCCTTAACACCTAGAGACAGGAGAAACTTCACTGAAATTTTACATGAGATTGAATATTACAATTTGAATGGCCTGTCATCGTTACTCTGGAAAAGGCTCAATTTCTTACTTGAGTGGGGAGAAGTTTAAAAACAAACATTTCTGAAGGACCTGTAATGACTAGAAATTTGAAATAAATATAAGGTAAACTGAGATTTGGTTAGACTGTTGAATTGTGCAATTGTTTGAAACTTGTGAATGGTTGTATTTGTTTTGAGAAACTGTAAATCAATAATGCGGAACACTGGACCCAAATATCACACCGACCACTGGACCCAAATATTGCATGGACTATTGGACCTAAAGATGTCTACTGAGTATCATACAGAAAATGTAGTAAACTAAATACACTATCTTGATGTACATCCAATAATTTATAAATGAATTTTACTGTTAAGAATACTTACCTATGCATTGTACAAGAATATTACAGCTTGTTGATTTCCAGCAGAAACAGGGTTATTTCATGACTTTTTTTTTCTTCTCATTTAATCCTAATGGATATATATATTTCATCTGAAATAAAATATAGGTATAATGTATATATTTTATATTCAACATATATGTATTGTAATATGATGTGCATAATTAAGTATTAAAAGGATACAACTTTTACTGTTTAATTTTTTATGTAATTTTTTTTTCAAAATTAATTTTTTCTCTTTAAAAATAAGATGAATTTCACAATATGTATTAACTTTATGCTGGATTACAATGTCAATATATTTTAGTGTTAAGAGTTTTCATGGTAATAATACAAATGAAATTCTGAATTCATTTCTTAGTTGTCCTTCTAGCTATGAATTATTAATATTATAGAATAGTGAATAAATGTGATGGTAGTGTTCTTCCGAGGAGAATCGGGTGGGTTCGAATCCCACTGTGGCTGACCTTGGTCAGTCATGGTAGAACCACTACAGCAGATAGGAAAATTATATATGAATAGAAAGTGCTCTGCATAATTTTCTTAATTGCAAAAGGATGAATTTTCAGATGAAGTACAACAGTTCTATATACAGTTAGTTTTTTTTTTACTGAAATATTAACAATACAATTTTTCAAGCTTATGTTATTTGTAAACACATGTATGATAGAATTTATGTAAACAAAATTGCGGGACTGCAGCTTCACTGGAAAAATTAAAGTAATTTACATATACCATCCATTTCTCACCAATTGGGGACCAATTCCTAATGGTTGGGGGTAATGCTATGCCAGTTTTACAATTTTATCTTATCTGTATGTTTAGTACAATTTTTTAAAATGTTGCGTACATATACCTTGTTTCCATTGATTAAGTTACTTTGAGATGGTCCCTCGTTGAAAGCACATGTCGGCTTTGAATGAGACCGACCGACACTCATTTCATCCATTGTGATGATTATTTCAACTCTTCACTATGTTTCGAGTAACTGTTAGATACTTATGTATTACTAGATGACGATATTTTAGGTTGCCTTAATTGTTTACTGTGTATTTTAATCAAATATTGCCTCTCGGAACTTGCTCCGTTAGCTGTAATGGCGCCGTTGTTCCCAGCATTCTATGTTGTTTAGCGCGAGGTGGTAGCGTTCCCGTTTCTAACCCGAACCGTCTGTCTCCTTTCTGACCATAATTTAAAAATTCTGTCATGACTAATTTTATTCAGGTAAAAATTATCTTTAAAAGGTTATGTCATTAAAATGCCAAAATTCAGATTTGCCCAGATTTTGAATTATACAAATTTCGGACTTGCCCAGATTTTAAGTTATACGAATTTCGGATTTATCCAAAATTCGGATTTGCCCAGATTTTGAATTATACAAATTTCGGACTGGTCCAGATATTAAGTTATACGAATTTCGGATTTATCCAAAATTCGGATTTGTCCAGATTTGGGATGGACACAAATTTCGGATGTTTATAAATTTCGGAATTGCCCAGATTTTTATTTGAAAGTTTTATTTTATAGGGAGTTTATATAAATAGATTAGTACAAACTTCTACCAATAAGATTATATTTTGCTGTTGTAAAAATATAATCTTCATTTTATTAAAATTACTTTATAATACATTTATGCTAAAATTGTTGTTTCCTGAAGTATACATGAACAATCATGTAATAAGCAAACAGTCTTATTTGCTTATGTTGTATAGTAAATGTATGGACATGAAGTGAAATTGTTACTCTGTATGTCAATATAATTGTGATCTATGAATATTAGAAAAAGGAAATAAGAGAACACAATAAAAAGTAAAATGTAATTTATTCTGTATTTATTTACATCATAGATAACACACATTTCTTCATTCCTCTCTGTATTCTCCTCTATTGTTCTAGTCATTTATTATACAGAAATAACCATACCAACACCACAAGTAAAATTCTACATTCATTTCACCTCAAGCCAGTATCAGGCGAACCCAGAAAATGTTATGACTGAAAGAACCCTTCGCGGAGTAGCAAACAG
>JAECUM010033623.1:0-11043 GCA_016617855.1 Megalonaias nervosa
CAGCAAGAGAATGATTGATTATACTGATTCTGCAAGTGAATGATTGATTATACTGATTCTACAAGAGTGGTCTTGATAATACTGATTCTACAAGAGAGAGCGTGATAATACTGATTCTATAAGGGAATGCTTGATTATACTCATTCGACAACATAATGCTTGATTATACAGATTCGATAACAGAATGCTTGATAATGCTTATTCTACAAGAGAATGCTTGATTATAATGATTCTACAAGAGAATGCTTGATTATACTGATTCGACAACTGCATGCTTGATTATAATATTTCTACAAGAGAAATCTTGATGAAACTGATAGTAGAGGAGTGCTTGATTATACTGATTCTACAAGAGAATGCTTGGTAATACTGATTCTACAACAGAATGCTTGATAATACTGATTCTACAACAGAATGCTTGATTATAGCAGTTCAACAAGAGAATACTGGAAAATACTGATTCTACAAGAGAATGCTTGATAATACTGATTGTACAAGAGAGTTCTTGATAATGCTGATTCTATAAGAGAATGCTTGATAATAGTGTTTCTACAAGTGAATTCTTGATAAAACGGATTCTACAAGAGAATTCTTGATAATACTGATTTTACAAGGGAATGCTTGATAATACTGATTCTACGACAGAAAGCTTGATTATACTGATTCTGCTATAGAATTCTTGATAATACTGATTCTGCAAGAGAGTGCTTTATAATACTGATTCTACAAGAGAATGCTTGATAATACAGATTCTACAAGAGAATCCTTGATAAGACTGAATCTACAAGAGAATACTTGAGAGTCCTGATTCTACAGGAGAATGCTTGATTATATTGATTCTACAAGCGAATGCTTGATAATACTGATTCTACAAGAGAAAGCCTGATAATACTGATTCTACATATAAATGGTTGATAATACTGATTCTACAAGAGAATGATTGATGATATTTCTTCTACAGGAGAATGCTTAATTATGCTGATTCTACAAGAGAATGGTTGACGATACTGATTCTACAAGAGAATGCTTGATTATACTGATTCTACAGGAGAATGCTTGATAATACAGATTCTACAAGAGAATGCTTGATAATACTGATTCGACAGCAGAATGCTTGATAATACTGATTCGACAGCAGAATGCTTGATAATACTGATTCTACAAGAGAATGCTTGATGATAATGATTCGAGAACAGAAAGCTTGATAATACTAATTATACAAGAGAATGCTTGATAATACTGAAACTACAAGAGAATGCTTGATTAGAATGATTGGACAACAGAATGTTTGATAATACGGATTCTACAAGAGAAGGCTTGATTATACCGATTCGACAACAGAAAGCTTGATTATACTCATTCTACAAAAGAAAGCATGATAGAACTGATTCCACAAGAGATTGCTTGATAATACTGATTCTACAAGAGAATGCTTGATAATACTGATTCAACAACAGAAAGCTTGATAATACTGATTCTACAATAGAATGCTTGAAAATACTGATTCTACACCTGAATGCTTGATAGTACTGATTCTACAAGAGAAAGGTTGATGATAACGATTCTACAAGAGAATGATTGATAATAATGATTCTAGAAGAGAATGCTTGATAATACTGATTCTACAAGAGAATGCTTGATGATACAGATTCTAGAAGAGACTGCTTGAAAAGACTGATTCTACAACTGAATGCATGATAGTACTGATTCTACAAGAGAATGGTTGTTTATAACGATTCTACAAGAGAATGATTGATAATACTGATTCTAGAAGAGAATGTTTGATAATACTGATTGTACAAGAGAATTCTTGATAATAATGATTCTACAAGAGAATGCTTGATTATACAGATTCGACAACAGAATGCTTTATAATACTGATTCTACAATAGAATGCTTGAAAATACTGATTCTACCAGACCATGCTTAATTATATTAATTCTACAAGAGAATTCTTGATAATACTGACTCTACAAGAGAAAGCTTGATAACAGTGATTCTGCAAGAGAATTCTTGATAATACTGATTCTACAAGAGAATGCTTGATAATACTAATTTTAGAAGAGAATGCCTGAAAATACTGATTCTGCAACTGAATGCTTGATAAAACTGATTCTACAAGAGAATGCTTGATTATCCTGGTTCTACAAGAGAATGCTTGATTATACTGATTCTTCAAGAGAATGCTTGGCAATACTGATTCTACAAGAGAGACCTTGATAATACTGACTCTATAAGGAAATGCTTGATTATACTGATTCGACAACAGAATGCTTGATTATACTTATTCGACAACAGAATGCTTGATAATACTGATTCTACAACAGAATGCTGGATGATAATGATTCTACAAGAGATTTCTTGATTATACCGATTCAACAAGAGAATGCTTGATTATATTGCTTCTACAAGAGAAGGCTTGATGATACTGATTCGACAAATGAATTCTTGATTATACTATTTCTGCAAGAGAAATCTTGATTAAACTGATAGTACAAGAGAATGTTTGATTATACTGATTCTACAAGGGAATGCTTGATAATCATGATTCTACAAGAGAATGCTTGAGAATATTGATTCTAGAAGAGAATGCTTGATTATACTGATTCTATAACAGAATGCTTGATAATTCTGATTCTGCAAGAGAATGCTTGATAATACTGATTCTACAAGAGAATGCTTGATAATACTGATTCATGAAGGGAATGACTGATATTACTGATTCTACAAGGGAATGCTTGATAATACTGATTCGACAACAGAATGCTTGATAATGCTGATTCTACAAGAAATTGCTTGATAATGCTGATTCTACAAGAGGAGGCTTGTTTAAACTGAGTCAACAAGAGAATGCTTGATAATACTGATTCGACAACTGAATGCTTGATAATACTGATTCTACAAGAGAATGCTTGATAATACTGATTCTACAGGAAAAAGCTTGAAAATGCTGACTCTAGAAGAGAATGCTTGATTATACTGATTCGACAACAGAATGCTTGATAATACTGATTCGACAACTGAATGCTTGATAAAAGTCATTCTACAAGAAAAAGCTTGATAATACTAATTCCACTAGAGAATGCTTGATTATACTAATACTAAAAGAAAATGCTTGATTATACTGATTCTACAAGAGAATGCTTGATAATATGATTCTACAAATGAATGCTTGATAATACTGATTCTACAAGAGAAAACTTGACAATACTGAGTCTACAAGAGAAATCTTGATAATACTGATTCCACAAGAGAATCCTTGATAATACGGATTCTACAGGAGAATGCTTGATAATACTGATTCTGCAAGAGAATGCTTGATAATACTGATTCTACAAGAGAATACTTGATTATACTGATTCGACAACTGAATGCTTGATAATGCTGATTGTACAAGAGAAAGCTTGATTATAGTGATTCTAGAAGAGAATGCTTGAAAATAATTATTCTACAAGAGAATGCTTGATAATACTGATTCTAGAAGAGAATGCTTGAGAAGACTTATTTTACAAGAGAATGCTTCATAATACTGATTCTACAAGAGAATGCCAGAAAATACTGATTTTATCAGAGAATGCTTGAAAATACTGATTCTACAACTGAATGCTTGATAATACTGATTCCACAAGAGAAAGTTTGAGTATAACGATGCTACAAGAGAATGAATGATAATACTGGTTCTAGAACAGAATGCTTTATAATACTGATTCTACAAGAGAATGCTTGAAAATACTGACTCTAAAACTGAATGCTAGATTATACTGATTCTACAAGAGAATGCTTGATTAGACTGATTCTACAATAGAATTCTTGACTATACTGATTCTACATGAGAATGCTTGATAATACTGATTCTACAAGATAATGCTTGATAATAGTGATTCTATAAGAGAATTCTTGATAAAGCTGATTCTACAAGAGAATGCTTGATAATATTGATTTTACAAGAGAATGCTTGAAAATGCTGATTCTACAACTGTATGCTTGATAATACTGATTCTACAAGAGAAAGCTGGATTATACTGATTCTAGAAGAGAATGCCTGATAATACTGATTCTACAAGAGATTGCTTTATAATACTGACTCTACAAGAGAATGCTTGATTATACTGATTATGCAAGAGAATGTTTGATTGTACTGATTCTTGAAGAGAATGCTTGATTATACTGAGTCTACAAGAGGATTCATGATAATACTGATGATACAAGAGAAAGCTTGATGATACGAAATCTACAAGAGAATGCTTCATTATACTGATACAACAAGAGAATGCTTGATTATACTGATTGGACAACTGAATGCTTGATAATACTGATTCTACAAGAGAATGCTTGATAATACTGATTCTACAAGGAAATGCTTGATAATAATGATTCTACAAGAGAAAGCTTGATAATACTGATTCTACAAGGGAATGCTTGATTATACTGATTCGACAACATAATGATAGATTATACTGATTCGATAACAGAATGCTTGATTATACTGATTCTACAAAAGGATTCTTGATTCTACTAATTCGACAACTGAATTCTTGATTATACTGATTCTACAAGAGATTGCTTGATTATACTGATTCGGCAACAGAATGCTTGATTATACCGATTCGAAAACAGAATGCTTTATTATATTGATTCTACAAGGGAATGCTTGATTATACTGATTCGACAACATAATGCTTGATTATACTGATTCGGCAACAGAATGCTTGGTTATACTGATTCGAGAACAGAATGCTTGATTAAACTCATTCGACAACTGAATGCTTGGTAATACTGATTGTATAACAGAATGCTTGATTATAATGATTCTACAAGAGAATACTTGATTATACTGGTTCGACAACAGAATGCTTGATTATGTTGATTCTACAAGAGAATGCTTGATTATACTGATTCGACAACTGAATGCTTGATTATACTAATTCTACAAAAGAAACTTTGAATGTACTGATTCTACAAGAGAATGCGTGATTATACTGATTCTAGAAGAGAATGCTTGATAATACTAATTGTACAAGAGAATGCTTGATTATACTGATTCTATAAGAGTATGCTTGATAATACTGATTCTACAAGAGAATGCTTGAAAGTACTGATTCTAGAAGAGAAGGCTTGATGATACTTATACTACAAGTGATTGCTTGATTATACTGATTCTAGAAGAGAATGCTTGATAATACTGGTTCTACAAGAGAATGCTTGATTATACTGATTCTTCAAGAGAATGCTTGAGAATACTGATTCTACAAGAGAATGCTTGTTAATGCTTATTCTACAAGAGAATGCTTGATAATACTGATTCTACAAGAGAATGCTTGATAATGCTGATTCTGCAAAAAAGTGCTTGATTATACTGATTGTACAAGAGAATGCTTGATAAGACTCATTCTACAAGAGAATTCTTGACAATACTGATTCTTCAAGAGAATACTTGATTATACTGATTCGTCAACTGAATGCTTGATAATACTGATTCTAAAACTGAATGCTTGATAATGCTGATTCTACAAGAGAAAGCTTGATAATATTGATTCTAGAAGAAAAAGCTTGATAATACTGATTCTACAAGAGAATGCTTGATTATACTGATTCTACAAGGTAATGCTTGATAATACTGATTCGACAACAGATAGCTTGATATTACTGATTCTACGAGAGAATGTTTGATTGTACTGATTCTACGAGAGAATGCTTGATAATACTGATTCTACAAGAGAATGCTTGATAATACTGATTCGACAACAGAATGCTTGATAACACTGATTCTGCAACAGAATGCTTGATAAACTGATTGCACAACAGAAAGCCTGATAATTGTGATTCTAGAAGAGAATGCTTGATAATACTGATTCTACAAAAGAATGCTTGATTATACTGATTCTACATGAGGATGCTTGATGATACCGATTCTACAAGAGAATGTTTGATAATGCTAATTCTACAAGGTAATGCTTGATAATACTGATTCTACAAGAGAATGCTTGATTATACTGATTCTAGAAGAGAATACTTGATAATACTCATTCTACAAGAGAATGCTTGATTATACTGATGCCACAACTGAATGCTTGATAATACTGATTCAACAAGAGAATGCTTGATTATACTGATTCGACAACAGAATGCTTGATAATACTGATTCTACAAGAGAATGCTTGATAATGCTGATTCTACAAGGGAATGCTTGATTATACTGATTCTACAAGAGAATGCTTGATTATACTGATTCGACAACTGAATGCTTGATAATACTGATTCAACAAGAGAATGCTTGATTATACTGATTCGACAAGAGATTGCTTGATAATACTGATTCTATAAGAGAATGGTTGAGAATGCCAATTCTACAAGAGATTGCTTGGTAATACTGATTCTACAAGCGAATGCTTGATAATACTGATTCTACAAGGCAATACTTGATAATACTGATTCTGCAAGAAAGTGCTTGATTATACCGATTGTACAAGAGAATGCTTGATAAGACTGATTCTACAAGAGAATTCTTGACAATACTGATTGTTCAAGAGAATGCTTGATTATACTGATTCGACAACTGAATGCTTGATAATACTGATTCTAAAACTGAATGCTTGATAATACTTATTCTACAAGAGAAAGCTTGATAATATTGATTCTAGAAGAGAAAGCTTGATTATACTGATTCTACAAGAGAATGCTTGATTATACTGATTCTACAAGGTAATGCTTGAGAATACTGTTTCGACAACAGATAGCTTGATATTACTGATTCTACGAGAGAATGTTTGATTGTACTGATTCTACGAGAGAATGCTTGATGATACTGATTCTACAAGAGAATTCTTGAAAATACTGATTCTACAACTGAATGCTTGATAATACTGATTCTACAAGAGAAGGCTTGATTATATTGATTCTACAAGAGAATGTTTGATCATACCGATTCTACAAGAGATTGCTTGATTATACTGATTCTGCAAGAAAATGCTTAATAATACTGATTCTACAAGAGAATGCTTGAAAATACTTATTCTACAAGAGACTGCATGATAATACTGATTCTACAAGAGAATGCTTGATTATACTGATTCTACAAGACAATGCTTGATTATACTGATTCTACAAGACAATGCTTGATAATACTGATTCTACAAGAGAATGCTTGACAATACTTATTCTACAAGAGACTGCTTCATTATAGTGATACTACAAAAGAGAATGTTTGATTATACTGATACCACAAGAGAATGCTTGATAAGACTGATTCTACAAGAGAATGATTGATAATACTGACACAACAAGACAATGCTTGATTATGCTGCTTCTAGAAGGAATGCTTGATAATACTGATTCCACAAGAGGATGCTTGATAATAGTCATTCTCCAAGAGAATGCTTGATAATACTGATTATACAAGAGAATGCTTGATAATGTTAATTCTACAAGGGAATGCATGATAATACTGATTCTACAAGGGAACGCTTGATAATACTGATTCGACAACAGAATGTGTGATAATGCTGATTCTACAAGAGAATGGTTGATAATACTGATTCGACAACAGAAAGCTTGAAAATACTAATTCTACGAGAGAATGCTTGATAATATTGATTCTACAAGAGAATGCTTGATAATACTGACTCGACGACAGAAAGCATGATAATGCTGATTCTACAAGAGAATGCTTGATAAAACTGATTCTACAGGAGAATGCTTGATAATACTCATTCTACAAGAGAATGCTTGAAAATGGTGATTCTAAAAGAGAATTCTTGATGATAGTGATTCTACAAGAGAAGGTTAGATAATGCTGGTTGTACAAGAGAAAGCTTGAATATGCTGTTTGTAGAGGAGAATGCTTGAACATACTGATTCTACAAGAGAATGCTTGGTAATATTGATTCTACAAGAGAATGCATTATTATACTGATTCAGCAAGAGAATGATTGATTATACTGATTCTGCAAGTGAATGATTGATTATACTGATTCTACAAGAGTGGTCTTGATAATACTGATTCTACAAGTGAGTTCTTGATAATACTGATTCTACAAGTGAGTTCTTGATAATACTGATTCTACAAGGGAATGCTTTGTAATATTGATTCTACAACAGAATGCTTGATAACACTGATTCGACAAGAGAAAGCTTTATAATACTGATTCGACAACAGAATGCTTGATAATACTGATTCTACAAGAGAAGGTTCATTATACCGGTTCAGCAAGAGATTGCTTGATAATCTTGACTCAACAAGAGAATGCTTGATTATGTAGATTCTACAAGAGAGTTCTTGATAATACTGATTATACAAGAGAGTTCTTGATAATACTGATTCTACAAGAGAATGCTTTATAATACTGATTCTACAACAGAATGCTTGATAATACTGATTCTACAACAGAATGTTTGATGATACTGATTCTACAAGAGAATGCTTGATTATAGCGGTTCAACAAGAGATTGCTTGATAATACTGATTCTACAAGAGAATGCTTGATAATACAGATTCTACAAGAGAATGCTTGATAATACTGATTCTATAAGAGAGTTCTTTATAATGCTGATTGTATAAGAGAATGCTTGATAATAGTGTTTCTACAAGTGAATTGTTGATAAAACTGATTCTACAAGAGAATTCTTGATAATACTGATTTTACAAGAGAATGCTTGATAATACTGATTCTAGAAGAGAAAGCTTGATTATACTGATTCTACTATGGAATGCTTCATAATATTGATTCTGCAAAAGAATGCTTGAAAATATTGATTCTACAAGAGAATGCTTGATAATACTGATTCTACAAGAGAATACTTGATAGTCTTGATTGTACAAGAGAATGCTTGATTATATTGATTCTACAAGAGAATGCTTGATAATACTGATTCTACAAGAGAATACTTGATAGTCTTGATTGTACAAGAGAATGCTTGATTATATTGATTCTACAAGAGAATGCTTGATAATACTGATTCTACAAGAGAATACTTGATAGTCTTGATTGTGCAAGAGAATGCTTGATTATATTGATTCTACAAGAGTATGCTTGATAATACTGATTCTACAAGAGAGAACGTGATAATACTGATTCTATAAGGGAATGCTTGATTATACTCATTCGACAACATAATGCTTGATTATATAGATTCGATAACAGAATGCTTGATAATGCTTATTCTACAAGAGAATGCTTGATTATAATGATTCTACAAGAGAATGCTTGATTATACTGATTCGACAACTGCATGCTTGATTATAATATTTCTACAAGAGAAATCTTGATGAAACTGATAGTAGAAGAGTGCTTGATTATACTGATTCTACAAGAGAATGCTTGGTAATACTGATTCTACAACAGAATGCTTGATAATACTGATTCTACAACAGAATGCTTGATTATAGCGGTTCAACAAGAGAATGCTGGAAAATACTGATTCTACAAGAGAATGCTTGATAATACTGATTGTACAAGAGAGTTCTTGATAATGCTGAATCTATAAGAGAATGCTTGATAATAGTGTTTCTACAAGTGAATTCTTGATAAAACGGATTCTACAAGAGAATTCTTGATAATACTGATTTTACAAGGGAATGCTTGATAATACTGATTCTACAAGAGAAAGCTGGATTATACTGATTCTAGAAGAGAATGCCTGATAATACTGATTCTACAAGAGATTGCTTTATAATACTGACTCTACAAGAGAATGCTTGATTATACTGATTATGCAAGAGAATGTTTGATTGTACTGATTCTTGAAGAGAATGCTTGATTATACTGAGTCTACAAGAGGATTCATGATAATACTGATGATACAAGAGAAAGCTTGATGATACGAAATCTACAAGAGAATGCTTCATTATACTGATACAACAAGAGAATGCTTGATTATACTGATTGGACAACTGAATGCTTGATAATACTGATTCTACAAGAGAATGCTTGATAATACTGATTCTACAAGGAAATGCTTGATAATAATGATTCTACAAGAGAAAGCTTGATAATACTGATTCTACAAGGGAATGCTTGATTATACTGATTCGACAACATAATGATAGATTATACTGATTCGATAACAGAATGCTTGATTATACTGATTCTACAAAAGGATTCTTGATTCTACTAATTCGACAACTGAATTCTTGATTATACTGATTCTACAAGAGATTGCTTGATTATACTGATTCGGCAACAGAATGCTTGATTATACCGATTCGAAAACAGAATGCTTTATTATATTGATTCTACAAGGGAATGCTTGATTATACTGATTCGACAACATAATGCTTGATTATACTGATTCGGCAACAGAATGCTTGGTTATACTGATTCGAGAACAGAATGCTTGATTAAACTCATTCGACAACTGAATGCTTGGTAATACTGATTGTATAACAGAATGCTTGATTATAATGATTCTACAAGAGAATTCTTGATTATACTGGTTCGACAACAGAATGCTTGATTTTGTTGATTCTACAAGAGAATGCTTGATTATACTGATTCGACAACTGAATGCTTGATTATACTAATTCTACAAAAGAAACTTTGAATGTACTGATTCTACAAGAGAATGCGTGATTATACTGATTCTAGAAGAGAATGCTTGATAATACTAATTGTACAAGAGAATGCTTGATTATACTGATTCTATAAGAGTATGCTTGATAATACTGATTCTACAAGAGAATGCTTGAAAGTACTGATTCTAGAAGAGAAGGCTTGATGATACTTATACTACAAGTGATTGCTTGATTATACTGATTCTAGAAGAGAATGCTTGATAATACTGGTTCTACAAGAGAATGCTTGATTATACTGATTCTTCAAGAGAATGCTTGAGAATACTGATTCTACAAGAGAATGCTTGTTAATGCTTATTCTACAAGAGAATGCTTGATAATACTGATTCTACAAGAGAATGCTTGATAATGCTGATTCTGCAAAAAAGTGCTTGATTATACTGATTGTACAAGAGAATGCTTGATAAGACTCATTCTACAAGAGAATTCTTGACAATACTGATTCTTCAAGAGAATACTTGATTATACTGATT
>JAECUM010033624.1:0-13447 GCA_016617855.1 Megalonaias nervosa
ATATATATATATATATATATATATATATATATATATATATATATATATACACAAAGGACCATCACATTCCCTTGTAACATTGGCAATAAGGCAAATGAGATCCCTTCACTTCATTACATTTTGTCTCCAGCAGTTCCGACAAGGGGAACAAGAACTATGAGATGCCCGGGTGTTTCTTACCCCAGAGCCCTTGATCGATCTTTACGGCTCTCGTCTCCAGCAAGCACTAATATTTACTCCCAACGTTTGTACGCTGAAACCTTAATTACAATAGTCTTATTCTACTTATGAGACGATTCAAATTATTTTGTACGTTAAATCCGTACATTTTATAATTTTGTGTTACAGGTCATGACACTTGGACTATTACGGCGTTTCTAGGGTACTAGTGTCTAAATTTAATGTTGCACTTGATTCAAGGCAGATACCCACCTTTAGACGAGACGCCTTAATGGGCTTGTTACCAGAGCACCATGGTTGTTGCGAATCATTCTAAGTATGGACTTGATCATTTGCAGTAACATCATTTGCACAACATAAGTGGCAGTCAAACAAGGATTAGGGGTAATTGTAAGGTTTTACTTAATGGCCTTGAAAGACTCCGTTAGTTCAGTGTTGTGTTAGTTAGATTTAAAATGTAATTTATGTATTAAAAAAGCGTTGCACAATTCATATACACTAAAAGTTTCACATGAGCAATAATATCAATAAACCAATGAACGATTGAGAGTTTAAAAGTTTTTATTAATTGGTTAGTAAATTTGAAATGCCAAAGGAGCTCAAGTTTATCAAAGTAAATTCTTCGCAAATAAATATTCAAGAGTCAGGTCGAAATACAGTGGTATGATTTAAGACAGAGGGACAATTTATGATCCGTTACAAGTACATTTATTCATATATCTATCCG
Source organism: Megalonaias nervosa (assembly GCA_016617855.1). Classification (NCBI taxonomy): domain Eukaryota; kingdom Metazoa; phylum Mollusca; class Bivalvia; order Unionida; family Unionidae; genus Megalonaias; species Megalonaias nervosa. Next base: position 908 of record JAECUM010033624.1, read on the forward strand.
AACTATAAGACATACATGCGTATGAACAATATAAGCATACCAATTCAGTTACACACAAATACTCATACGCACATGCCTATAAACATAAGTATATACATACAATCATACACACTCATAAATACACTTTTATACCTATAAACATAAGGATATATAAATAGATTAATTAGTACAATGAAACCTCCCTGGATCATGCATTACTGAGGCAATACGAGTAACTACGATCTGGGCATTGTATGTATATATAACAATCATGCAGGTGTGCAGATCCAGGAAGCATAACGGTGTATATACATGTATACACAACCTATTAATATCCCGAACGTACAAACAAATATCATACTATGGAACGTAAAGATAAATTAATATTCATTTTCTTTGTAGTTATTTTTATACTTTTTGTAAATTTGCCATATCAAAATTGTCCTATTTGCAGTTTACGTATGCGTTATACTTATCTGACAGAGGAATTTCAGCTCATTCTTGAAATGATATATAAGTGGTAATTTATTATTAAATTATTGTTATAAATATACTATTTCAACTATGATATAAATAAATTATTCACATCATCAGCTTTGCATTTGTCAAGATTTATTCTGCTTTAGGACAATCCCATAAACTCTGCGTTGAACTTCTACAAGGGTTTCGCAATGAGAACATACATTATTTGAAATGTTTTCAATGTTTTCATGCAATTATTTGTTGGCAAAATTCTGTGTAAAATTCTATTTTGAAACAATTTAAATTTATGACGTACGGTTGGTTGCCCGTGAAGCAAAGAAAAAAAAGCTTCTATTTATGATCATTTAAATTGTAAAATTTTTGTATTCCACTAGCAAATGAGGTTGGCACATGCTTATTGCAAATGAATGTTTTGTAAATTCTTTTACAGCCTTTATTATCCTTTATTATCAGGAACACAGACGTGCTCATGCATTGATATTGTATATTAGAATTGACAATGACATCAAATTTAGTTTCCTTTGTAGAATTTAATAGCAACCAAAGCGTCTGAAATTCTAGGAAATCTACATGTAATCCAAATTTATTACAAAATGTACCAAGATTGATCCAATAACCATCTTCATTTACAAAGTCAATAATATAGAAGATTCCTTTTTCGATCTAGTGTTTGTAGATTACAGCAGAATTTCCAATACTGATATTTGGTTGGATTCAACCATATTTGTGTGTGAAGGAAATCTTTTTGGCTTTCAAGAATACATATTTCCAAACTTTTTCAGGAAGTTGTCAACTCTTTTAAGAAAATCTGTTCCAAATAGGAACATTTTTCCGTTTTTGGGAGATAGCAAATAAGACATATTTTCATTTGGGTTCAAGAGTAATCATTCTTCTGATCCAGACTATTTTAAGTGAATCTACAAACATACTGATATAAAAAAAAAATTGAAGGCCACCTGTTAATAATGTTTGATAATTACTTTTCTTGTAATTTTAGCTGGCCCACCCCAAACAGACTTGTTTAAAAGAGAATCGAGGTCACGGAGTAGATAATGAGGGTTATTTGGTAAACTCATTAATGGATAAGTAATGGATAATGCCAAATTTTTGATAACAGTCATTTTACAAAAAGGGGTTAGTAATCTTGATGACCATATTTTAGCTCTGTAGAAAACGTTGTGCCAAGGTAAATGAATTTAGACAAATTCCAATCTAAATGGGATTCTGAGTAATATTTAATACTTACTACTGGTTCTAATTCCAATCCATAAAAGTTTTGTTAAATTTTTTTATACTAAGGCCAAAACGTTTGAAGATTGATAACGGAGATCCAGTGCTGTCGCCAGGGACTTATGGAGCCATCAAGACTGAGTGCCGTGTCATCTGCATACTAAGAGATTCGACATTCTTTATGATTGATTGGAATTTCCTGATCATGTGGGCTAATATCTCTACACTCAGAAGTAAAATATATCAAGGGGGATCACCTTGTCTGCAGCCCCTCATAATATCAAACCATGATGAATATTGTCTATTTGAATATTTTTTTTATAATAATTTTATTAAATTTATGAAGATTCCTCCAAAATTTGTAAAGTTTTATACATGACGTCTCCTCCAAAATTCTTTAAGTTTGATACTTTATCAAAGAAAAGACCATGTTAGAGTGGCAGATGCCTTTTCAAAGTCAAATAAGAAAAGAAGTCCAGGTAAGTTATATTTAAAAACAAACAAAAACCACATAACACCATAAAGAGTATTGATATTTGAATGAAGCCAGTTTGATCATTATGAATAATTGCTAAATGAACATACTTTATTCTACTTGAATACATGTTAATGGAATTTTTTGCAAGCTACATTAAGCAAGGTGACTGGTCTCCAATTCTTCGAATACTGTTCTAGATCATCCGCTTTACGAAGACAACCTATTACACATTCCTCTTGAGTCGATAACAGGTGCCCAAAATTATGTTAAAACTAAAAGGCTTTACATAATATGGACCAATATCTTTAAAACAAAGTTGAAAAATTCCATTGCAAACCCATCTGACCAAGGGCTTTTATTATTTTATATGGCTGATAGGCTCGCCTCTGCTTCATTTAAAGGTTTAGGGCAATAAAGAAAGTCATTATGAGCCCTAATTTAGGAATAATCCCTATAGTTAAGGAGAACTTCAAAATTATCTAGATCCACTTGATGATACATTTTGAACTCCTGATAATATAATTTTGATTCTTTCAAACAAGTGACTAATTATATGTATATGTTCAATTGATTTTGATAAATTAGGCATTATTTTACTTATGTAGTTTTTATTCTCCAAAATTACAGAAATAGTTTTTTTTTCTTCAATCCATTTTGCCCTTGATTTTATTCTCACATCTTCCATTTTCTCCTACTAATTTCCAGCGACTGATTCCTTTCGCTGTCTACAAATTTAATTTGTTTTTGATTAACTCATTTCATTAACAATCTGTCTCTCCAGTTGATCTTGTTGATTTTATTTGAAGGATGAGTTTGAGATAGTCCCCCCCCCCATTTCTAACGGTATCATTTCAAACAAGAGTTGTTCTTTTAAAGTAAAATCTCTCTCAAAAGCTGGAATGTGCTCAAAAGTAGATGCCTATTTATATATTGACTTCTTCATAGATGAATTGTATCGTAAACAACATAAAATAACTTGAATCTCTTAATTATGAGTTATTGGTTTTCAAAACGTTTAGCATTTGACAATTTTTCGAAAAGCCAGAATTTATTTTTTACAATGGAATGTTTTGTTCTGTAGCCAGCTTCTATCAATGCTTCTTCGACCATTATTAAAATATCTATCTGACGGTAAAAAATATAGCCTTGCATGCATAATTTGGTCCCTATGTGTATAACCGGGGATATATATATATATATATATATATATATATATATATATATATATATATATATATATATATATATATATATATATATATATATATATATATACCTCTCAGATGGAATATGGGTTTTGGACCAATAAGTTACCCTTTTTCTTTCACCCTACGCACTGAATAGACACTCCACTTCTAAGCAGATTTCAAGGAAGCTTTCACAGACGTGCAGTAATTAAATACATTCTGTTCTTTTACAGAAAGCTCGTTAATTTACAGCACATTCAAAACAGTCTATTTTTATGTTTTCATTTAATACAAGAAATTATTGATGCATTGAAGTTAAAAATGATAAGTTCAGCATATATTTTAAGAAACGAAGATTCTGTCTCTTCATAACATGCATACTATATATTTAATGTTCGTTTGAATATTTTAACAAGAAAATTGCATATAATGTTGTTCTGTTTCCTTCTCTGTTTTGTTTGAACATTTGCAAGAACTTAAAATACAAACAAATATATATTTCACTGTGTGTGGCCAGTAATGAAAATGCCTCAGCAACATATTAACTAGATGTAATTCATCTGACTTTGCATCATAGTTAAAACCTTTATGTTGCAAATATCTGTTATTTTTATCCTCTGATTTACTAACAGAAACTATATTCCTGCTTAAAAGACAAATTTAAAGTTCCTCCACTTGAATTTGCTGTTTTAAAGAAAATGTAAAAAAAGAAATCCAAAGACCATGTTTTTGAAATTCTGAAGCTGAAATTTTTTGGAAAAGTTTGGTATTTTAGATGTTTTGTATTGTGAATTGTCACTTTTCTGTGTCATCATTGCTGTACCTAGGAATGAGATCGTCCGGCTCAAGGTTCTGGAGTTTGTGATCTTCGGTTTACTAGACGGTTTTGTTTAAGGTGGTTGCTTCCATAATTCAGCACTTTGTGGCAATTAGCAAAATCATTTGAAGTTCAAACGTTGTAGTCGTGGTTTCAGTCCCTTAATCATCTGTTTATAGCTATATAGTAACTATCAAGATTATCAGTCTTCTGTGGTGTCACTTTGTATACCAGCTTGATATGAGATGTTAAATATTATGGACTAATTATTGTTGTCAACCTCAACTAACTCTGATTTCTTGGCGGTACCGTGAAATACCAATAAACGTCTCTGCGCTATTTTCAACACTCCCTTATTATCTCCAGTGGCAAAGGCGACCATTTTCACCCAATATGGTTGTATTTCTTAAAGTTACAAACTTGTGTTGACATTTTTGAACAATTTAAAATTTATAGCAATAAATCATTCCCTATATATTATAAGTGGACTAATGTTGACTATTTCAAGTTGCAAAAGTAGTACTAGTCTGGGTGCGCGATAATAAAAAGTTGAGGTGTGCTACACGGGACTATACACTGCATCGAGCGCCAGATCATCCACATAAGATGAAATGGGTACATTATAACGTAAGATGAAATGGGTACATAATAACGTACACATGCTACTCTATATCTAAGTCCGCGAACAGAACAAATAGATACAAAAAGCGCTTCCAAAATTCAGGTCGAGATTTTACTAAACAAACTTATAACTATGTAAATGAATACATTTATACATGTTTTCATTGTCAAATATATATTAGGCCCTTCTCTCCTCATTATCTACTGGATTCTCGTGATTCATTGAACATATTATCAATCGTCTAAATTTATGACACAGCACGGTCTTGTCACAATTTTGAAACCAACATTCCGATAAGAATATTAATAATGCAAATAGTAATTTTCCTGATTTTAAAATGAATATTTTGTTTGTTATTCTAATTCTTACACTACTATTAATATTACTATTATTTCTATTATTATTATTATTATTATTATTATTATTATTATTATTATTATCTAATGAAATAGATAGTGGAACATTTTACTTTCATTACTTAGTAAAAGCTTTCAATGTAAAATTTCATTCGTTTTTCACTCAAAGAGTTGTAATCTTTGATAATGCAAATGCTATTTAACTTTAAATTTTGTCACATGCAATCTTACTATTGAACTAGCTGCTGTTATCATAGAAGACTCATTGAGAGTCCTTCGTATTTCATTTTTCATGTTCTTCCGTTGGGCCTTTAGATTATATTGAATATTTCAGATATTCAGATATCACACACTAACGTGATTTTTCCATCTTTTTCCTAAGGAGATGGTACTTAGATTTGACGTGTTGCCCGAACCCAACAATGTCCATACATGTACTTAATATATGTTCATAGCACAGCCTACCGTTAAGAAAGGGATACATTGAGATATGATTTGAATGTCGGATACATGCTGTACGCATTTCTCAACAGCATAGTAGTTAGATGGAAGAGACATAACCGATGATTTTCAGGGCCGTTGAGAGCAAACACGGGCCCTGGGGTAAGAAACATCCGGGCCTCTTCTAGTTCTTGTTCAAACAAGATTTTTCTTTCATAAAATTAAAAAAAGTTGTTCGGCCCGGGTCCCCTTACGGGCCCTGGCCCCGGGGATATATCCCCGGTCCCCCCCCCCCTTCTTGTCGGCCCTGATGATTTTACACACGGAATTAAGAATCCAATCTAAAGTAAAGGCTGACTGATCCTCTGTTTATTAGACACCGACAATATAACACAAACACACTGATGGAGGTCCAGAAGGTTGTTATTTTGACAACATTCTTTATCTTTTAACCACCAGTTTGAGTGCTGAAATAAACTCCATCAAAATGTTCTGTATACTGAATGAAGAGTGACTTGAAGGTCAAGGACACTATTGTAGCAGTCACCTATCAGGTTATGTTTGCTTTTTTTACCTCCAGAGCACCGGCTTTATACGCTTTCATCTGGAAAAATAAACAATGATGGCCTGTTAAGCTTAGCACCAGATTATTTAGTTTATTTGAAGACTGATAAAAGGTTTCGCTGTATTTGTTAACTCGTCCAAAGACTTGCAATATTTTTTCTAGCCACTTAATCTGTTTGTTGACCTTCTCAAATTGATTTAGAAATCCGACTTAACGCAGCTGTCATATTTATATATATTACAGACATATTCCGATAAACTGTTCAACGTCTAATGGAAAACAGACCATAATAAACAGATAATGTACAGGGAATAAACACTCTTAATCTATCTGGCGATTTCTATATGTGCACTATGTAAATCTGCACTAACGTAACAAAAATCCTATCGCTATTAAGGGCCATAATAATGTGCCGTTTATGACCTAGAAAACTACTAACAAATGTAATCGTTCAGCCTTGGCTTTCAATAAACAAGACATGAATGCCTCTTGCCAAGGAGCGGAGAAAACTGTGTGGATTGCAATTACAGTTTATCCTCGGAAATTACATTACCTATATATCTTTTTTATGCAAAAAGCTCGTGTACACTTTATTCCATACAAGTCAAATATCTAACTTCACGATTAAAACTATAGAAAATGTGTTAGGACAATAAATTTGTATCAAGCCTGACGATCAGACTGAAATATCTGTTCGCACCCCCAAAAACAATAAGTCATAATCATTTGTAATGCAACTGGAATTGTCTTGCCTGTTGACTGATTCATATTTGTTGAAAGATCTCTCTCTCTCTCTCTCTCTCTCTCTCTCTCTCTCTCTCTCTCTCTCTCTCTCTCTCTCTCTCAATTGCTTCCATGAATGGACGTTTAGAATGTCTAACATATACTGCTACTACTACTACTACTACTATTACTACTACTACTACTACTACTACTACTAATAATAATAATAATAATAATAATAATAATAATAACAATAATAGTAGTGGTAGTAGTAGTAGTAAAGTCATCAGAATGCAACAGTGCAATTAATTTAGCAAAGTCTCATGTTACACCGTTATTTTGGTCAGAAATGTTTGTACTTAAATCATTTAGCAATAATGAAAATAAAATAGTTCATGAAATACAAAACAATTTTACCTGAGTCGGTCAGTGAAATATTTCTTTCGAGCCATTGGACGCTTTGACACAAGTTTTGACATTTCCATAAATGGCTAATATTTTCATTTACTAATGAATAATAAAGTAAACTCCTATCAATTCTGCCGAACACATTTTCATAAGTAACAAAAAGACTCTAAAACTTGCCTCTTTGGTTCCTGAACAATATACATGTCACTGTGCTTATGATAAATATATTATCTACAGTGGAATATCCACTTTTAAAATAGCTTTATCTTCACCTAGGATATCATATTATTTGATCCAGTTAGCTAGTCTCTCATTTAAAATGGAAATAAATAATTTGCTTAGGACTGGTGAAAGGCTAATACCTCTATTATTTTCAAGCACATTTATAAAGATAAACCTGAAAAACTTCAATTGCAGCTTAAAGTAAAGGTATATATTTAAGTGGATGTGAAAGTTAGTATTTTGATAAATGCCTAATAGAGACGGTATCTTATTATAAATATACTGGTTATGTATTCTCTTCTAAAAATTCGCCTATGTGTCCAAGCCCCCCCCAAAAAAAAAACATCTAGCAGTACGAGCTGCAAAACCACATTATAGTTTGAAGCCCAAACTTAATCGTTGTGGTGAACTGTCTACAAAAGCTCTATTACAAATATGTTATACTAAAATAGCACCAATTTTGAATTATGAGTCAGCAGATTGGTGATTTTTACAAAGCAAATAACATTGTAGCTGTGCATATGTTATTGCATAAATATGCTATTTATATTACAAAATACACTCAAATTGATTTTATCTATAACCGGTTAGGTAGAACGCTAGTTCAAAAAGTAACATATAGTAGAATTGTTAAGTACTGCTCAAATTTTTAAAAATGCTTAATGAGAGATTCTCAAAACAGATATAACCTATAAATGACATGGATCAAAAGCTATGATTTGGCTTAGAAGAACTAAATTAAATTCAATGGCTAGATTACGACTTTATAGCAAGGTCAGAAACAATTTGAGTTGTCAATACGATATAGATTGTTTAAACTCTTCGCACAGTTTTTGCTTACTAAGTTTTCTCATAATATAATGGTAACTATAGACAGAATTTTAAAGCTTCCACTATGTCGAAATACTTACCCTTTTTGTGCAGATATAGAAAATGAGCTTCACTTTGTTCCTAAATATCCCATGCAAATAATTTTATAAATACTTATCTACCATCATACATTATTTGTAATACAAAACTCATAAAGTTTTATAACGTTATGCAAAGAATCAGTAATAATATTAACACCCTACATAAAGTTTGCCCTTTAACTAGAACAATTCTAGTCAGTATGTGAATCATAGAACTGTTTTGTTTCGTGGTTCTACCATATTTTTTTCATACATAAATGTAATTTAGGCCAATAACCTATGTTACCAGAATCAAGATTCTATTAATAATAATAATAATAATAATAATTATTATTATTATTATTATTATTATTATTATTATTATTATTATTATTATTTGAAGTAATGCACGTTGATTCACTGAAAGCACACTTTAAGATATATACAGCTGAGCTATCTCTGTGAGAGTTGTGGAAACGTCCACATTGTTCTACCATATTAGGGCAATGCCGTTTTTTAGAACAATAAAACTAATGTCATTCGCTAATTAAATAATTGTAAGAAAAGTATATTATCATTAACATGAATATTTATGTGTTAATATTTATGATCATAGTTTGAAAAGGTAATTTTGTAAACACATTGCATAGTTTTAAGCTAATGAGTTCAACTTTTAGTTGAAGTAAACATTCTGATGCGACCTTTTGACCTTGGAAGGTGTAGATTAAATCTTTTTGACAAATTTTATCAGATTTGAGTTCTGGGTTTACCCCTTGGAAAACAATGTGAACTAATTTATGATTAGTTAACTGATAAAGAACCTTACTGTTGAAAACGTTAGAATGATCTGGAAATGAATATTTGACCCTCATCCTGTTTCTGCTAGAGCGTCTTGGTTTTTATATAGAAGGTAGTGAATGAAAGAGTTTATTATTCTTATCTTAAACATTAGTCTTAAGAAGCTGTTTAGGAATTACTGTGAACTCGTTTAAAAATTTTTGGGATTATGTCATTGTGATGCATCAGGACTGTTAGCATATAAAACTAATCCGGACTATTGGCACATCAGCACAATATCTTAAACTCCATTCTGAATACCACTGGAATTCATTTGGAATACATGATACTTTTGGTATTGGGATAGAACTTTTAGGACTATTTTGAATTTAATTCAACATACTGTAAGCTGCTTTCAATTTTTCATTTTGTATTTTAGGAAATAAATTATTTTTGAATTTTACAAAACTTCTTGGACTTCACTCTTTTATGTTACTTAGTTTAGGACCATAATGTAACATCATGTGGAAACTCGAATACACCTTACGAATGTGTCAATGACCGTTTCACATACCCATGGAAAATAAATAAAACTCAACCTTAAATTAGATTAATTTTAGATTCTCGGGTACAGTTGTATGAGTTCTATATGGAGTAACGGTAGTTCTACAATATTAAATGGGCGCTTAAGCGAAAACTCGGTTCTAAACAATGTATATTTTTCGACAGGTACTACTCTACACAAGCAACATGTTGAGTAAGTACCAATCTTTCTGACACAATTAACGCATTGGGCATGAATCATTTGTCAGATATTGTCATTAACAGTGTTTCTATTACAATTCAGATTGTACTTAAAAATATTAAAAATAGTTTCTGCGAGAAAAAAAAAATATGCTCATAAAGCGACCTCGAAAATACTTATACGCTGGGTTATTGTTGATGGTTTTGGGAGGGGCTTTTGTTTAGGTATCGGTTATGGAGTATGTCGTAGAAAATCAGCATATTTCGATTACCTAATAATAAAATGTTGAACTCTTGCTAAATTCATGTTATGGCAATGGAACGTATTCCTGTATATCTGCTGTAAAGGGTAGTATCATTCCACGCACTGGGAACATGAATCTATAACACAGTATATACTATCTTATCACTCGGATCCAATCGATTTCAGTCTTTCCGGGCAGATTTTGTTCTATCTAGTTTATTAGGAAGAACAGGCGACAGAGACTCTAATCTTCACGTGCCTTATGCAAGGGTATGTCAGGGTCTATCTTGTTTGCAGTTAGACTAGACTTACACGCAAGTACAAACGGTGACTGAATAAAACTCATAATCCTGAAATGGAAAGCAAATGATAGAAGCTCGTCTTATGAGTTGCATTCCTGTTATTTTATCTGCTAGCCATGTTATCGTGTCGATTTGGCTGATACTTATAAAGTACATGATATGGAAGTAACGGTTGGGTATAGCCTACACCAGCGTTTTAACAATCTACCAGCATACAATCCCACTTTTTGAAACTAACGACATTATTAAGCAAAATAAATATAGTTTTACTTACAATCTGTCAAGCATATCAAACATTCGCTAGAATGGAGTAGATTATAGTTTATTTTAGTTGATCACACACACACACGCACACACACACGCACACACACACACACACATACATACATACATATATATATATATATATATATATATATATATATATATATATATATATATATATATATATATATATATATATATATATAGAATACAAATCATATGGCGAATAACAGTCCTTTCAAGGGCACTGGATCCAGGAAGGGATCACGTGTGTCAGGGATTGATTAAGATAAATGCAATAAACTGACAACGAACAGTGCAAAACTAGTATCTAACTAGCCTGAACGTTTTCGACTCTTAATGAGTCTTTTTCAAAGGCAAATACAAAATATAGACAAGACAAACAAATAAAACACAAAAACCTTTGTGTTTGCAAAACTTTACATGGCTGTTTCTACAGGAATTAAGCCTTTAAATTTATTATGTTTCAACTAGTTTATTTCAACTTTTTGCGGATGCTTGAAAATATTTTTATTGACCTAGAAATCGACGAGCCATAACGACATCTGTTGTTTTATGTAAATTTATGTCTTATAAGTTGTTATTTTCTTCCTTGTGATCGCTGTAATTATTGTCGTTTCTCTGTAACTTTCGTCCTTAAATTTTACCTGTGAGTTTCTTTTTCACCCTGACAATGTGCATGGAGTAGACATTTTCTTCTCTCATGCAGATCCACTGTATCATTCGCCAAGATGATGAGAAAGGCACCAATTATACGCCCTTTCCTTTGTAAATTCTAGGCTGAACAGTCGAGACGCTTTTGCTACATGATATAAGCGAAATGAGCCTACAAAGTCCCGACAGTGTATTTCTGTTCGCCAGGGATAAGGAAGTAAATACCCACATAGCACCAGAGGTAATCGTACATTAGATAGTCGTTCTTGCTAAGCTTTAAGCAGCAGAGAGGGTGGACCCTACAACTTTTTCCGAGGGTCTGTTAGCAAAAATAAAGATTCCTACAAAGACTAAAAATAAGGTCAATAACGTCAAACCGAAGCCTCTAACCAAGCACATTTCGTTACTGCGGTAAACAGACCGCGTTAACGTCAAATAGTGTGGATTAGCTCGTTTTTTGTTACTCTATCACTGACGTATTTTTTTCAAATTTTTAGGCGTGTTTGTTTGCGCGTCGCACACTCATTTTTTGTCAGTCCACCCTCTCTGCTGCTCTGTGTTTTTATCCAAATATTTTATCAAGTCCGTTACGATATCTCGACCTGGGATCATGTAAATTTATTGTTATAAATCCAAACGGAGTAGCTTGCGCGTGTGCAAAGAAATTTTTAAATTTGATCATGTCCATGTCCCCTGAACACCAAGTATAATAAATATTTTGCAGCGTATGATTACCAACTCCGTTAAATACAACCAAAATATTGCAGTTGTCTCTGATCACTTTAGGTATTTGTGTATAACGCTAGGTAACATAAATTACGTCTGTGTTTTTATGTCTACCTCGAGAAAATATCCGAGCTGGATTTGATTGTTTGTCCAGCATGACATCGTCGTATACTACGCGATTATTAATACGTCCATCCAGGTCATCCACAGATGGCGCTTCATCAATATCAGTGATAAAATCAATAATGTGACTCGATCACTGTCATTGTCTTCATATAACGATTTTGTATTTTCATTAAAATCTTTAAGTACTTCATAGCATCGTTGATCATCTACAGATGGTGCCACTAAATATAACTTATCCTACTTGAGCCATCTCATTATCAAATTAAGCAATAATTGCGTCT
>JAECUM010033625.1:0-22350 GCA_016617855.1 Megalonaias nervosa
CTCAAATAAATATTCATCATTCTAAATTTGTACAACAAAAATACATATAATACTGAATATAATATAGTATAATAAAAATAACATTTCATGGTACAATTAGAAAAATGGGTACCTGTACACTTCCGTTCCAATCTGTGTTGCAGCACATTTTTGTAATTTAATTAAACTGATGCTTAAAATGTAAACTTTGTAACTGTTGTTGTCAAACTAGGATTAGAATAAAACTTTTCACAGAATAATATTTAGCCATACTCAAGCACTTATCGGCTTCTTCTGTTTCTTGGTAGTGAACGTTTTATCAACAAATTTAGACACAGTACTGTATAATAATTGTTATATAGGTTGTTTGTTAAGAACAAAGGACGATATCGACGAATGGTATAATTAGTTAGTTTTCTATTCTTTAGGAATAATAAACTGATTCATCAAAATAGTGAAGATCTTGTATAGGATATAGCATTTCAGCTAAATATTTCCACCACACTACCATTTCACATGCAAGTAACCCAATACAGAGAGTAAAATATTATAGCAGTATGTGGCTCATGCAGAACTTAAGTGAATTTGAACAGCTAGATATTCTTGGTTGAAAGGACAAATTTATTCTGTAAAATAAATAAATAAATAAATAAATAAATAAATAAATAAATAAATAAATAAGAAGTACATGAAGTAAAATATATGCATAGCCATGTAATTCAGGCACGTACTTCAGAAAATGCATTTTCTTTATGACAGACAACATATATTACCTCCTCAGTAAATACCTTTGCAGGAATAAACAATTAGAATTGTTTGTGAACAATCGTGAATGTCTAGCAGTAATACTGTGTTGCCTATAAATTGAAAAAGATGATTTCTCCAAACGTGCCTTTCATGAAATTTTGCCAAGAGGGGATCAGAACAAACAGTAAAAGTTATTGCGCATCTCTATCAACCATATATCTGCCTAAACGAATTAAAGTACAATCATCCAAGCGGTGTGGGAGCAGAAGCGACAACGAATCCGATTGCAAAATGGATATTATTTTCAAATATGTTTCAAGACATTCCGAAATAACGTGCCAGAGCAAGAAAGGTAAATATTATCCCACAAGGTTTCAAAAAATTCCCCAAGCGGCGTGTACGGAGTAACAATGATGAGCGCAATGCAGTGGTTGCTTCCACGCAAGTACAAGATAATTTCAATCATAATTAATAAGCCCATTGTAGCTCATGAAAGCATGTTAACACAAGCTCATTCAATTCATAAGTTTGGTACTGCGCTCGGAACGAATCTGCAGTTCACTGTAAATCAAAATGCATGCTGCTTAAAACCAGCAACAAAGCTAAAGCTGATTACAGCTTAATTTGTTAATACAATATCACAGAAAAGAAAATCGGAGAGTCAAAAGAACGTCATTTCCGGATGTAGTCATGTAACTTTTATGCCAGATGGTCTACCGTCTTGTGACTTTATCACTTTCAATGTAATTTAAGTTTTTCGTATGTGGAGAAAATTAGCATCAGCTAAAAATTGTCTTCATTTGTGAAAAATAGAAGCGAAGCTGGGTATGAGTTTAGTGCTCGTGTTGTCTTTATAAGAAGCACTTTAAAAAGACACACCTCCTGGAAGATCCTGAAACTGCGAAAAATCCGTAGGAAAAATACTCGAGGAGGCACCCCCTTGTGAAGATGGTGATCCACCGAGCTGAGTGAAAGTCAAGCCACCTATGTATAGGTAAGATTAAGAAAACATCATGAAGTACACTGAAACATGCGCCAGAACAGACCCAGCGTTTCCACCTTAATAAAGCAAACCTGTGAACTAATGATCAATAATAAATAAATATACAAAACGTATGATTACATAAAACACACATGGATGTAAAGATAAGAAGACACTAATGTATGCCTGCAAAGTAAGCCTCTAATTGTAATTGAAGACAAGCAAAATTAACAAATAGCACGTCATACGAGTCAGACGCTTGTATCCTCTCACTTAATGGGCAATTTACTGTGGCAATGCATCTTTGTTTTTATCAAAAATATGTATTTTATATAGCAGAATAATTAATGCCTTAATAATACTATAATAAAACATGATACCTGGAAACCTAAGGAGAAAGCTCTCGTCATCGAAGGTTTCCACCAACTGCTTTCAAAGATATTGCAATTAATTAAACAGGGAACCCAAGAAATAGCAATTTGCCCATTTACAACCATATTATTTGGGTTTGCCAAATGCTTAACAGTAGTGAAGATACTGTATCAGAAACCAAAAGTCTCAAAACTCGATTTAACCCAAAAATATATATTTAAAATTCAATGACAACACATTATTAACAATTTTGACACGTGTTTTGAGGTAAATATCCAAATATCCGGCTGTACTTATTGGCCTATTATGCACGGAGACAGAGCGCCTTTCTTTATTCATCAATTATGCTTACATAAATAGAAACGTAAACAGCAATCGTAGAAACATTCGCTTGGTGAAACTTGTCGTTCATCAACAGCGAATATGGACCATAAATATTTGAATCTAAAAACTTGTACATATATCAAAATGTCATCATAAACATTTACATTAGACAATTCGTGAGGAAAGTGCTGGTCATAAAAAGGCGGTGTACTTAGGTGTATCCCTCATTTTGCATAACCAAGAAAGTTCCAGTAAGAAATAAGCTCGATTTAACAGTGCACTGATTTTTAACGGCGAGTCTGATTTATTTGATGACTTAAAATAGATTTGATCAATGAAATGTTTGGTTGATTGTAGCCCTATGGTATCTCTGTATTCTATACCGCCACTACGGCTAAAACTTTAATGTACAATTGGCCCTTTTGGTTGCGTACGGAGAACATGATTATAAAATATGCCTGATGAACGTGAGTCCTAAAATTCTTGGAAATACTACTATTTCGTCATAAAAAGGAAATTGTAAGATTCTCTGTCAGATTATGGATTTTAAAAAGGAAAGGTTTAAATTCTAACATTTGTTTCAATCACTGCCAATAAAACCACAATCAATATATCTAACTCCGCTTGTTTGATCTTATTTCTTGCTATTCCACTATACAAATTCTAAATATTGTCAACGGCTACGAATGTAAATGTGCATCATCTACGCCCTTTCAAAGAAACTTTCAAAACTCATCTCTGAAGGAAATATATAGGCTTTGCGTATTTTTGGTAAACGTAGTAGAAACAATTTTAAAGGGCTTACATTAGTGCCTTCATTTATTGCTTTAATTTTAACTAGATCATGGAAGCACCTAATTACAATTTATATTTTCAATTCCTTTTTGTCTTAATGAGCAATTTTACAATGAATTAATCAGTATGCTCTAATCCTGTTGCTGCTAATTAAGTGCTTTCATGATGCAGTAAAATGGGAAAACGAAAAAAGAATAGGTACGCCAGTTTACTGTACGAAATATCAAATGGCATTATTTTAGAGGGGTTTCTGCAGACCACCAGTTACTGACGAGAATAACAGAAACAAAGATTTCACCATATAGGCTGAATTTCATACCAAATTGTTGTCCTGATGGTTGCCCGGCTTGCTGACCAAATGATGTTGCCGTTCCTGCTCCGAACTGACCCTGAAATCCCGCTCCAGTTTGTGGCTGACCACCTCCAAATGGATTCTGGGCACCAAATCCTGCGAAGGCTGCATCAAACCCGCCGGCTGGTTGGGCTCCTAAGCCGGCGGCACCCTGTTGAAAACCTTGTGTTCCACTCGGGATCTGAAAAGACTGGCCGGAAAATATTTGGGAACCGCCTTGTCCTCCTGTCCGAGTTCCAAGACCTTGCTGACCAAATGACTCAAACCCTTGTTGTCCAGTACCACTTTGCCCAAATGAACCAGCAGAAGCACCAAATGCACCTCCAAGACCAAGGTCAGCCAAAGTGGTACCTGGACCCAGTTGCTCAGTGAAGCCAGCCCTTGTTAATGTGGGCCCTCTGGAACGGTCTGCTGGTATTCTTACTGAAAGAAGAAAAACAAATCTAAATTCTGTAAGAGTTATATAAATGTAAATTTCTCACTTATAATTTTATCAGATTTTCAAATCAAATGAATACCCCTACGACTTTAAATAAAGCGAATGTAATACTGTTTAGGCAATGTTTTCTAAGTTCTAAGAGGCCTCACTTAGATGGACTCAAAGGGAAGGTCACAAAAGAGAAGTTTTGAAAGGCACCTGATGCGAAAACATTTATGAACTGAAAGGATTTGGACATTGCTAGAAATACGTCTACAATCCAATGAAATGCAGAAGTCGATTCGGAACATCCTTGCAGTTTTCTGCTCTTTGGCAAGGTGAAAAGGAGTGAGTGGGCAAGTAGGTCATTAATAATTAATGCATTAATGAGTTAGTTTACCAGCCATCTACCTGGCAAATGAAACGTGTGTAATGTGTTATAATTAAAACTTAGCTATTTTTGCTATACAAAGTAAAGAATGTTTCAACCTCTTGCTAGAGATGGATTTTCTACCGTATCCTTAATTGATCTGATTGTTACTTTCACGATTTCCCCTTTCGATTAATTACGTGTTAAAACTCAGCTATGCATTGATCTACACTTTTAAACCATATTGTATTCATCGAATCAAAGATATGACGTATGTTCTATGATATATTATAATATACGAAATGAATCGTAACATTCAATCATCTTGAATTCAATACAATATCTATAAACCAAGAAGAGAAATCAGTAAGTAAATAGAAAAGATAACAATACAAATCATGTCAAAAGGCGATACATGCAAAGCTATCAAATCGTCGGCCAAAAATGTTCAGGACACACAAACCTCTACCACGAGGATCTGCATCTATCCACTTGTGATCAGATCAGCTTGAGAGAGGCTGGGGAGAAGTTAAGAGGTAAAGGTTAAAGAAATACAATTAGACCAACAGAATCGGGAAAAAGATGCTTAGGAAACTGTTGTCAGTCTCTCCATTACATTGTCTTCAACAAGTAATGACCAACATGCGTGAATCTTCATCTTCATTTCTCATAAATCGCTAACTTACTTGTGATGGGTTGAAATTGATCGCCTCCTGCTGTACCTGGTGTAAAAGATCCAGCTCCTCCAGCTCCACCCTGGGGAAAGCCTCCAGCTCCACCCTGGGGAAAGCCTCCAATGCCCTGTTGTTGAAATATATTTCCTCCCATTCCTGCACCGGACAATGTGGATACACCCCCTCCCTGTCCTCCCTAAAATGAAAAAGGTCGGGAAAAATAAAAAAAATAGTTCAAAACCAAGCCACGATGGTACGCATGGTTAACGGTATCGTTTTTCTCGTGCCTGAGGATCGTGACGGCAAGGTAGCTACAACAAATATACCAATGTAGGAGAACTATTGTTGGAGACATTTTTATATTGGATGACGCCAATTAATTTTTTATAATCTCTTTATTGCAACCATCCTCTAGGCTAAATGCTATTTAACTTCAAGAAGAAGATGGAGGTAAACGCATACATTCTTTTACATGGAAATAAGCTTGTTTTGTTTCATTGCTATCGACAACATACTTCATTCAAATGTTATTTCAGATAGCAAACTTTCATTTGAAAATTCCTTCCGACATTTTATCTTTAGTCGATTATTTACAAGTCTGTGAAACGCAAATGTTACACTAATGGCTGTATTGGAAAATTGCATTTGTCGTTCCTGCTCAATAGCGGAAATTTAAAGAAATGAACAACACTTTATTGCATACCAAAATTAATATTAATTTAATGCTTAGAAATGCTATATTGTTGAGCTTGGAACAAATGAGTCGAAGGAATGCAAACTTTCAGCATAAATAAATGTGGACTGTAGATTGATGTTCAAAATTGTATAAATGCACTGTGTAAGTAAGTGATCAAACGACAAAAGAAACTATGTACAAAAACGAAGGGATGATAAAACACACTTCACAAATATTTAAAAAAAAATATCTTGACATAAATTCCTAGTAATGATGACTTATTCCTGGCAAAATGAGGAATTATAACGTTAGTTGATCCTTATTTTTAAAAAAAGTAAAGTTGTCACTTCGATCTACAAAGCTAACATCGTTTATAAGATAGCAAACACAAACAAAAAAAAAAGTAGCATACTTAAAATGAATGGTATGGTAATGTCAATTTATTGTGGCAATGTTGAGAAGCGGAAGTGAGGACACAGTGTTTTGCAAAGTAAGCGCTAATAACTATTTAGTTGCCGGCAAACACTGGCGCATGGCGGTTGAAGTTCACACAACACGTATATCTTATTTTCATAAAATTTTAATTTGGTTCACAATGACCGGCAGCATAAAACATTCTGAATAAGCGGCAAAGCCAAACCAATGCACATATCATCGCACAGGAAGCAGAAGTGACGTCATCTAGCCACTACTTACGAATCCTGCAAATCCTCCAGCTCTGGCGTCGCGCAGTGTGTTAATTACGCCAGTTGGTGCCAGTTGCACGGGTGCTCCCGATGTAGGGTCAATGAATTGTGCATCCGGAACGGCTCCAAATATACCACCTAGGCCGAGACCCTGTAGTATAGATACAACTTTGTATGTATCCACGCTTCACATATTTGACATATAAAGAATGCATCTTTACGTGGATTTCCTAATACAGCATCAGAGTTGGTAAACGTCATTTGAACCTGCACGTGTAATTTTTAATTGTACCACGATACGGCCCTCATGATGCGCAGCGTCATTTCAATTATCTAGTGTCGTGAAACCCTATAAAGGCAGAAAATTATTAAAATACTCCTTGGCCGTCAAACTACAAAATCAATAGTTTTTCTCCCCTATTTCATATACAAGCCATGCACATAGTACGGTAACTATAGATGTTAGAGAACAAGTAACTTTGCGGAAGCCATTTTTATTCTTCCAGTCACAATGACCTTCATCTTTGATCTTTTGAGACCCAAATCGATAGGGTTTTAACTTATACCAACAGCAATCCAACCACAATGTTTCATAGCTTTAGGTGATAGGCACCTCGAGTCATTGTGAGGAAACGAAATATGGCGACAGACGGATGGTCGGACGAACTGATGGAATGACTGACGGACAACGTAAGATCATAATGTGCTCCGCCTTCTGAAACGTGAAACGTAAAATCAATATTTGGAGAAATAAAATCAGCCTAGCACCATGTGACACTGTATAGAAATATATTGGGATTTTAAGTAAAAAAGCAAATAGGACAGCGCACAACAGAAATATGAAAGAAATATGAATTTCTACTCACTTATTTAAAGAACAAAACTGTATAAAATACATAAATAAATCACCGTCTATGTTAGATTTAAGCGATATCTCTACGATAAATTACGACTATCAATATTCAGTTACGTGTTCGACTGATTCTATATATTAAATGATATCTTTTTTCTATGCTGCCTTTGATGAAAGAGTACCTTTTGCTTCTGTAAAATGATTTCAAACTTGCCTGGCATGAAGTTCATAGCTTCAATTTGACAAAGAAAATGAATTAATATTAAGTTGTGTGTGTGCGTGTGTGTGTGTGTGTGTGTGTGTGTGTGTGTGTGTGTGTGTGTGTTGTATATTTAATTGCTTTGTTAGTTTTATTTTATTTTATTTCATTCTATGCATTGTAATGTAACATTGCATGTTGGACTTGACCTTGTCCAAAATTTTCATTTTTGTTGGACCAAAATTGACTCTTTTTATTTTATTTTTTAATTTTATTGAATGTAAACAACTAATACATAGCTAAATAATGATCTGTATGTACGGGTTTTAAGATCAATATTATTATTAATAAAAGAAGTAAATATGTTTATTTGGGTCTAAGTTTTGGAATTCCATAAGTTAATTATTACATAATCCAGGTTACTGTTTTGTAAACATCAGAATCATTCTAGAAGGTTATTTTCCATTAGGTAATGTTTTTTTGTTTTTTTAGAAAATGCTAATTGTAATCGGAGGTCAAGTAGAGAACTATATAATCTTGCAACTGTGAGAAAACTTGGTCATTCGTGCTTTAAGTTTCAGCAGAATCAAGTTTGTAGTGTCCAGTATTTTTTAAAATTTCGGGCTGGAATATTTTTCTTCAAATTATTGAATTCAAGTGATTATTTTCTCCGGAAATACAAACGTGCTCTGATAAAATTCTTGGATAAAGACATTCACTGGAATTTATAATGAATTCAAACCTGTAATTATATTACTGTGATTCAACAAAAGATTGTTGACAC
Organism: Megalonaias nervosa; assembly: GCA_016617855.1. Lineage (NCBI taxonomy): Eukaryota > Metazoa > Mollusca > Bivalvia > Unionida > Unionidae > Megalonaias > Megalonaias nervosa. The sequence goes on from JAECUM010033625.1 coordinate 8,212, forward strand.
ATCAACACTCTATAAGCTATAACAGACACGTCATCGCGTAAAGTTTTTGGATTTCTTCGGGACTTGTACTGGGTTTTATTCAGGACATTAAATTATTAGGACTTGCCTCTGTAATTCTTGGATTATTTTGGAATGTAATTCACAATACCGTAAGTTCTTTTATTCTCATTTTCACTTTGTATTCTATAAATTATATTTGTTAAATTTTACAAAGCGTGTTGTCTTTCACTCTTTTCTGTTAATTATTCTAAGAGCATAGACTCGTAACAGGTGCTAAATTCTGGTATTATAAAATATAAATAGTGTGTGGCTCATTATAAATAATTCTCACAAGTCTCAGCATTAGATACTAACATTCACTGTTTCAGCATTAGATATTAACTTCCAGTGTTTCATGCATCTAAATTAATGGTAAACAATATGGGATACACTTTAATGCATATATGAAGATATAAAGGACTTGTAGGGTCGCTAGGCACAATAAATAACTATACAGATATTTTAATATCACGTTTAGTGACTTTAGATGACTAATATACTGTTATTTTGGGTGATAGTGATTGGCACTTACTTCGTACGGGTTTGTCTCCCGTTGTCAATGTTGGTCCCTATTGGTCTGTTTGGTCGCTGTATTTTGTCATCTTTTAAATCCTCTTACACTATTTAGCATAGTATATTCATTTTCTGATTAAAGAGTGAAGTTCTGTTGTGAATATTTTCACATCAGATCTCCAAATATAGAGTAATTCCACTGACAATTTACTTAAACAAGTGCGAATCGTAATTCGCCCGCCATCTTACTTTTGAGCATTACTGAGGTGTTGCTAAGTATCATTTGAACTACTCTTGTGTTTCCCTCGCGTGCTTACGACCAAGGTTTTTCCGATCAATCTCTGCATAAGACCAATGGGTCTCAAGGGTGCAAATAATGTACCAGTCGTGTGCCGTGTTCTGATCTAGAATTATAGGTTACTGCATTTGTATGGGAAAATATGAACCAGTTTTCTCGGATGGATACTGCACAACCCGTGGGCATACAGTATCCATCCGAGAAAACGAGTTCATATTTTCTCATACAAATGCAGTAACCTTTTAATTATATACTCATTTTCTTATTCTACCCAAGGCTTAATTACACAAAAACACGCTACAAGATACAAAGTAATTGAATTTATGATGTATTCCAAAATAAAAATAAACAACCGTAGAGTCATCAATACACAACGACAATATTAATGCGCACATAGCACCGCCCAGCGAAATTTGAACTCCGTCACGCGCTCGACATCACTTTCAAAAATAATTGTCGTTTTGGTCTACTTAAAAATAAAACTAAAAGCCATATTATGAATGAATGCGCATGGATTTTGTTTCTATGTTAATCCAACTCAGTTCTGCTTTTCTGATCATGATGAAATGGATTATTGGGTCAATTTAGTGCAGTAATGGGGATGGATTTCATCTGGAAATGTAAGCTACTCGAAATTCTAGTACAGATTCGGTGTGGATCAGGTTTTGCAGGTCATGTCGGTCGGATTTGATGAACTAACTAAGAAAGTACAGTTTGAGGAAATTCAAGATGCATAAATGTAAGCATATATATTACCATTCTTATTACCAGCTTAAGAAAACATGCTTATGCCCTGTCACTTGCATCTGTCTGTTGGAGGGACCCCAGCTGTGACTTGGATTATAGAGTGTGTCTTCTATCGCTAGCTTAACATTGCATCAAAATAGTTAAATGGGGAAAATTGAAAAGCAGCAGTCGTGTGACACTCCATTTACTCAGCGGAAATAATACTTTTTCGTCGTCTTTGATTATTGGCTCTGAGGCTCTTAGTTTCCTATCAAAACCTTCAGTGGCATTTTTTTTTCAAATCTAATATTTTGACAGACTTCTAAAATGGACGTCTGTGACAGATATGCGACAGCCCTTGGCCTCAGTATGCTTTTCTAAGCTCTATTTTTAGACCCTAAAGAGCACTCGTCGTCGTCTTAACCATTCTATTTGCGAAAAGATGTGATGTGATGTGATGTGATTATGATTTTTAACGTAGCTTTAACAATTTTTCAGTCATATCGCTACGATGTCTGCAGTGTGGCAGTTTATAGTGATGTCTAGCACTGGGGTATCATGCCGCAGACATGCAGCATGATGTCCCACCCAGTCACATTATCCTGACACCAGGCCGACCAGTCCTAACACTAACCTCTTAATGCTGAGCGCCAAGCGAGGCAGCTATTAGTACCATTTTTGTAAGTCCTTGGTATGACTCGACCGGGGATCGAACCCACGACCTCCAGCATCCGAGGCGGACGCTCTAACCACTAGGCCACCGGAGCGGTCTATTTGCGAAAAGATATGAATATTCTCATAAATCACTGTTTCAATGCTCAGAACCGTATTTTCAATTATTGCTTCTCTCATGTTTGTTGCTGACTTTGCGAATATTACGTTCATTAGTTTGCTTGTTTGAAAGTTTCGATTCTGACTCAGTGAACTCGTCCACATCATTAACTTTATCATCTATACTTCAAATGCACGAAACAAGCTGATTTAGTTCATTCACAAATTTAATCAACCAAACCTAAAGCGTCGACTACACGAGTGTACATGGTTTGTTTACAAAGCAGTTCCTAATACTCTATACTATCTTTAGGCACAAGTGTCGTACACGTGCGTGCAATATGAATGTGTTCAGTATCGTAAAATACTGCACGATTCTGACACTGCAAAGTTAACGGAGGCAAAATTATCATATAATAAGAGCAAATACTACTGCGGTATACTTACTATAGAGATCACAATATAGTGCAACGAAATAAAACATTCTATACTATATAATACTCCAAATGCGATAAAATAAATATATAATATATTCTTCACCGTTGAAGATTGATGCTCCCGTAGAATTAATCTTGCTATACTACAGCAGCGCTATCTAACTGGTTGCATTCGTCTCTATTGACTCGAGTGACAAAACAATAATCTATTATACAGTACTGTTCTATATTACTTCATAAGTAAATTCCGTTAGTGAAATGTATTAAAGTGTCAGTATTGTTACTATAATAAATGGTTAAACATTTATAGAAGGGAGCATCCATTTTAGTATTTCTACTGGGACCATACATTTTCTGCATATTACATTGATGTGACCTTTAGTTTGCTGTAAGGAAGAAAAGCAATTCTACATTTATATTTCAAAGTATTAGTACGTTCTGGAATATAACAATACCATATTGTTTGGGAAACACATCCGAGTGGTATCATTTTCCATTTGTTTTATAATTCATTTTGTTTTTGGTTGTACTCTTTCCTGATAAATACATTTCTCATATTTTCAGTGAATATTTTGTTATTGTGTGTTATTAATTTTATATTGAACCACACACGTCATCTACATTTGTCTAAACAAGGAAGAATTATATGTGTACTTTATAAGGAAAAGAATATATAAAACATCAATTCATTTGGATACATTTCATAATAATATAGTTTGGGCTGGAATGTTATAATTCATTGATTCATTCATGCACATTCCACAATTAATTTTTATTATCAGTAGCGTTTATTAAATTGCTGAAACTTAAACAGCTCTCCTGTTTTGTGATTAAAATCCCAAGTTCACATCAAGTTCAAGCTGGCCTTGTGCTTAAGTAAAGCTCGGGACGTTATATATAATGTCAAAGCGTTACATGGTGTACATTATTCTGAAAGTAAATGAGACATATCATCATGCTGCATAACTTGTCATAACCAATATAATGTCAACCTGATCTTGACCTTCGAGCAAAGCACCGTCATGAAGAAAAATACGGTTGATTGATAATGTATTTCTTAGAAACGTATAGTGAACGTCTTCAGTAGTGAAAAGATTAGAAGTGGACAAGAAAGCTTATTTTATTACAATCAACTTTTCAGTATGTTATGTGAAACGCGCTGTTTAGTAATGCCTTATGGCAAGATACAAGTGTCATTAAAATCTGTCTTCAAATGACATTAATATGGTCGATTTACTTTTTGTGACCCAGACCTTACAACTAATCGCCTAAAGGCGGCATGACACGTCGTAAGGGAATGCTATGTATTATTTTTGTTCTTCATTTACAAATGTACCAAAAATAAATGATAAGGAAAAAGATCCGAAAATGGTTCACAAATACACTTTTCTCTTCCAGTGAACTTAGCCTCTGGGTTAGTCCTGTGAATACTACATGCGATATATTATCCAGTGACAATGAAATTTGTGCAAAGTTTGATTCTGAGTTATAGAGAAGGCAGGAACACAGATGGGGAGCGAAGGGCATTCATCTTCGTACGAATATAACCAATAACTAAGGCGCAGGAACAAAATACGCTACATAACACTACTTTTGAGACTAAGCATAACATATATGTAACTGTTTAAAAGTTGAGAATGTTAAATCACAAATTCAAACACAGATGGACCAATCAATCGCATCACAATGCTAAGACCAACCGATATCATCACAATGCTAAGAACAATCGATCGCATCACAAGGCTAATACCAATCGATCGCATCACAATGCTAATACCAATCGATCGCATCACAATGCTAATAACAATCAATCGCACCACAATGCTAAGACCAATCGATAGCATCACAATGCTAAGACCAATCGATCGCATCACAATGCTAACACGCCGAGCTTTCTGAATGGACTTGTAATAATAATTTTCTTTGCCACGCGACGCTATCGTTTAATGGAACGCACCACTTTTGATTATTGCTTGGTGGTATGACTTCTCTGAGTACTTTATGGACTGGTGTTCTGTTTCAGGTACTTTGCTCAGAAGTATAACTTCTGCAATAAGGAACCAGAAACGACAGTGTGCAGGCCCGGCCCTAGGGCCAGGCGAACGAGGCAGCCGCCTTGGGAACCGCACATCCTAGGGCCGGGCCAGACAGTGCACAGTTGCCTTCTGCTGCATTAATGCGTGGGTGAGTTCACTTCCATCGAAACGGTTCCAGTGTTATTAAGCTGTTACTGCAGGGAGGCGGAGGGCCTCAAAACCGCCAGAACTCAATTATACGAAGTATATCAGATACTAGTAATACTGCTATGAGGATTGTTGTGCCATGTTGCATAGGTAGATACGTATAATGATTCTTTTTCTCTTCAAGTTTTCAAAGTGGCAATGATCGGTCAACGTCTACTGAAAAAGTAAATGTGCAATTTAGAGCCAATTACGATTCATTTTTGTCATTGTCTGCTTTAGGGTCAAAGGTATTGACGGAAGCATTTTGTAATTACATGTTCAAATCACCGCCTTCAGCGAAGATTGATAGGAATTGAATGACTGTCATGTCCTCGTGTTTTAATTACTTTGGCAAAAAGGCACTTGGAGCAAATCATCGACTTGTTTTGCTTTTGTGTCCTATTGTTTCTCGTAAAATATTTTATGCATTTTCTCTCTGTATATACTAAAACAGCAATTTAGTAAGTTTAATGAAAACTTCATGAAGCAAGACACGATCCTGAATGTACTGATTGCGGCTACAGATAAATTTACCAAAGAACATTCATCTCTCAGGCACTATTGAAGTAGAGTGCCCGAAAGATTATTCGATAAAGTTCTAATAAAAGACTGAAAGTCTGGAAGTCAGTCCAATTCTTGGTACCAATCTGGTACCAGCATGTGAACGTACGCGTTTATATAAGCACCTCAATACATTACTACGTAGCTAAGACATTCTATAATCTGTTTCAATGGACTGTAAACAGGGAAAGATAGATAAACACACAGGTGAAAACTCATACGAACACATACACACCCATAAAAGACAACACATGGAAGAGAACAAAGTTTCCAACACTTCATCCTAAACCACACACACACACACACACACACACACACACACACACACACATTTTTATAATCACATTCAGCTTTGTAGCGGAAGTCTTTCTCTTCGTTCATATACTTCTACATAACAAACTTTAGGCAAGACGACTGAAAGAATACGGACCTTATAAATCCAAGATATGATTGAAATCTAAGGACACCAGTAAAATTAGACAAATATGAAAGAAAGAATATAGTCGTGTCTGTTGTATGGATCGCATCGCAATTAACTCTAGCATGTTAAGTTTCAACGTCAAGATGACTATATGGCCCTCTGTCATACGAAAACTAAAGCTAATATGAGAAAAGGCACTTTAAACTAGAGGACACATATAAACTACCACATGAAGGTGGGCAGGATAGGGAAAATTAACATTAGACGATCTGATTTGTGTCAGGCACTAGGTCTGCCAGGTTTCTATGCGCAAATCATACTCACCGCTGGTTAGATTTCTTCATTCTTTCCTCATGCGTGGAGAAGATTCTTTTTTTAGAAAACGCATGCAATTATTATGCTTAAAACGTTGTAGAACATTAATATCATTTGTATCTTTGATGCAATAGAGTATTCACATATATGACGTGATGTGAAAAACTTCGCAAGGTATGTGAGCCCATCTTTCCCTGGGCAAGGTTAATAAAATCCTTGATGCGTTGGCATATAATAAGGAAACTACTCCCTAGGGTCACAATTTCGCTTCAAACACGAGGCTTTGCCAGTGCCTAGCGCAAATGTTTGATCTCGAGGGTTGTAGTTTCTACCCTACACTGAAGCATAATGAAGAACTCCATTTTTCACATTTCTAAACGAAAAAATGAGGGTTGAAATAAATGGCGTATTGTGAATACTGATGCAACTGTCAAACAGCAAAATATCCATTGAAATTTCTTAATGTTAAAATAGATCGTAAAGGCTAAGTCTGCACTGAAATATTCAGTATAAACATTTAATGACGTTAGCGCACTTTAGCTTTCAAAGAACAATGGTTGAACCAGATATGGTAATAGCAAAACAACGCGTCAGAACTGTATGCTGCACATAGCCTGCGCAATGATACAAATGTGAACAGATCGAAAAAAGGTCCACACTTATTCATAAAATTAAAAGACGTAGACAAACATAAAATAAAATAATCCTCGAATAGGGTGTGATCGAGAATTGACTTACTCTTTAGAATCAATAATTAGATTAAGAATGTTTAAAAATTAGCAATTAGAACAACGGCTTCTTCTACTCGAAATTATGCTAAAGAAGACGTCCATGTGCGAAACGGCCTGTTTGTGGGCACTTTAAGCAATGCTCGCTTTACTAAGAGTGCTGTGTTTATCCGAATTGCTGTTAAAGCATGGTCACGTGATGATGGAAATCGGAAATCGTTTGCTACTTTGTGTGTACTTTGTTTGCAGTAGACTGTCTGAATAGTCCACGAGTTAGGATAAACGTCACGAGTGAGATAGGATAGAACTACTCTGCACTGGTAGTCTACACTGGAAACACGATCACGCACATATCGGAATATGAGAAATAGTTGGATTAACTTTAAAATCCTTGTTGACAAACCATTCTTTGTAGATATCAACAAGTAATTCAGATAAAGGACACGTCATCATCATCATCATCTTTATTTCCTTCCGTAGAAGATTGCATGATATAACAATAAATGAAATGACCTCGGTTTTGACATCTATGTTCAGTACCCACGTAATAAGACAATTTATCGATGGATGAAAGTTTTAAATTTTAAATCATTCCGTTAATGTATTAGCATAGTATGCCGTGTGCCTTACAACTAATTTATTTCAAATATCTGGATGACTTCAATTTTCGAATCATTTTATTTCCATTTCAATGGAGAGACACTGAAAACAATAATAGATATTCAACCGTAGTTGTCGGGCATAACAATATTTTTATATCTTCGATGCCGATAACAACAAATCTCGATAAAAATGATGGCATGAATGATTGATGCAAATATGTTAATCTTGGTTTACTTACTTGTGCAACCATTCTTTGCGACTGGGTACCTCTATTTGTGTTAAAAGTATCCGTAGATATAAATTGCACTGGCTGCCTGGTCATTTGGGCAGGAAACTGTGTCCTGGGGTCTGAACCAAAAGATCTGCCATTACCCTGGTCAAGAATTTTCCAAATGCTATCTTTAAGCCATGATCAAAGAGACCCATTTATTGTCTACTCGGAAAATGTTAATGTAATAGGACTATTACATTATGGATTGTATGAGAAATGAAGTATACGAAATTACTTTATTTGATGACGTCATAAATAGTTGTTTATCGAATTGTTCATATATCTTAAAGATAGAAATACAAATACATAGCCGGGTGCAAATCTTTGATACTGGCTAGCTTACACAGAGGAATACAAATACAGAGTCAGATCCAAATCTTTGATAATGGCTACCTTACAGAGAGGAATACAATACAGAGTCAGGTCCAAATCTTTTATACTGGCTAAATTACAGAGAGGAATACAAATACACAGTCAGGTCCAAATCTTTTATACTGGCTAAATTACAGAGAGGAATACAAATACACAGTCAGGTCCATATATTTTCATACTAACCATCTTAAAGAGAAGACATACAAATACATCGTTGGGTCCAAATCTTTTTCTACTGGCTAGCATACAGAGAGGAATACAAATACACAATCAGGTAAAAATCTATGACAATGGCTATCATAAAACAGGACTGCCAATACATTGGTATGTCCAAATCTTTGATACTGGCTAATTTACTGAGAGGAATGCAAGTAAACAATCAAGTCTAAATCTTTGATACTGGATATCTTAAAAAGAGGAATACACATACATAGTCAGGTACACATCTGTGTTTCTGACCATGCATGTAAATATTCATACATTAGCATACTTCAACGTATATGATATTTTGTTTTTTGCATGTATAACTTTTATCTACGAATGAGAGCTGGTTCTAAATCATTATCATCAATTATACATGACTTTGCTATATATTATTTTTAGAGATCAATTTGAGTTTGGAAAATAATTTCTTCACTACTTTCATAAATGTTCATGAAAATTTTTACAATCAATATGAACCATATCTGACATCTACACCTCATGGTAATGAGAAAAAGACGTTATTACTGTGACTTCCAAGAGTTGTGGTAAAGCAGACAATTGTATCAGAAAATTTCTTATGGAGAAAAAAGTTTGTTTTTCTGGGTAAAGGGAGCCGTTATTCAAACTAGCGTTTAGAAAATAACAGGAAAAAAGCGTGTAAATTATCTAAATGGTGAATTTAATTTAAAGAAAATATTTGCTCGATTCATTTGAAACTTTTTCGCTCAGTAGCATCCAAAAAGATTGAAGAATTTCATACTAGATGGCAAAGTTCATGCGCATTTATGAAGCTATTCCAACAAGACATTTCGCATGAATAAACGCATCAACGAAGAGATTCATGTTTTACTTTTGTAATCTTGTGTTGAAAGCGATATGGGTGACCCACTCCCACACCTCACGGTGCTAGCTAAAAAGTGTGACCAGTGTAACGTTTCACACGCTTTTTAATTACGTTTTACAATAGTGATTAAGATGAATGACTTAGAAAATCAACAATATAAATGTGATTCAAGTCAACTTTAACACATCATCGGTCACTCGGTGTCGAAATATTATAATTTTATCCTATAAATACGCAACAGTAATGTCACCAAAGATAGAATCTATTGAGATACATAACTAAATAGGACGCATGTATGCTTATTTAATTCTATGTAAGTTAGTCCATAAAAGAACAATAAAAACGTTCAACTTACTCTTCTTTGTCTCAAAATCCTGGACAGTCTGATGATATCTATGGCCCCCTCGGGGTCAGTCTCGGGCTGGATCATTAGGGGTTCACGATCATTCCCCATATACAAACCATCACCCTATTGTCAATTCATTATTACGATGTAGTTTTGTGTGATGCATACATGAATCATATACAGCATTCATATACTGGCTGCTTAGAAATTGGTAAGCTAAGCAGAAACTTTTACAAGATGAACGCATCCTAATCTCAACACCAGTGCAAATATAAAAAACTATTTAAGATCTTATATTTATCATATTTTTAATTTTAAGTATGGAAAACTGAAAAATATTTTTTAAAACTGATTTTAACCTCTTCCAAATTAATTTCGGATAAAGTCAGATATCTAAACGTCATTTTTAAACTTTTTCACTGTTTGGAAAATATTCGATTTTATTTCATGGCTAATTTTTATTCTTGATGTTGTTGTTGTTGTTATTATTATTATTATTATTATTATTATTATTATAATCAAACTTCGATCCAAAACATAACAAAAAAATCCGCAGGTTCATACATTTTATCCAACATATAAAAATGTTTGCATGAATTAACAAATTCTACGATGCCAAAGAATAACTAGAATGGCGAAATGTAGTATATTTTCAACTTGTTTTCTGCGCGTAAAAATAGAGTTCCAATTTGGAGGTGCCTGAAGATCAACCGATTTACTTGCAGTGATCGTCCCTGCAAACCGTATTTTATTCAAGTGCACATAACAAGCGAGAAATCGAGGTTCCAAAAATTTCCAATGACTGGAATATTCATAAACCGGACGAATAAATTCGGACAGCAGAGACACTTCCAGTCTCCAACTGTGAAGACAGTCACCTTTTAAGGAAGTAAAGAGAAACTGCTACAGACACGGATGCAAGATTTCTAATCTCATAAAAACATGTCAGCCATAAAGTTTGATTACGACTAGTACCGCTAACAGCTCAAACGTTCTGACTATAATCACAACTGATAAATATCAATAGGCAATTATATTTATATTCCAGGTGACGTGGGGATAGCGCTTGGTTTATGGATCTAGTTTATCTGTCGAATCGTCAACGTTTCGAAAAATGTTACATGATTAACGGCATAGATTACTTTGTATAAATATGAAACGTTTCGAAAAGTTGGCAGTAGTTTTCGTGAACAATCTTTGTCACTGATATTTCTCTATCAGTCTACAAATAAAATTATATCGAGTACATAAATGTATACTAGAGCATCTAGTCTTTACACATTTTAAGATCTTTTCATCGTGATGGACAGGGAAGGGAGCTACGAGAGAGAGAGAGAGAGAGAGAGAGAGAGAGAGAGAGAGAGAGAGAGAGAGAGAGAGAGGAGCGAAGAAGAAAACTGAAATAGATCTAATATGGAAATACCGGTTTAAATAACATACATACGGGCAAACGTATTTCCTAAATGGGAAAAGAAAGAAGTTCCAAAAATGACATCTTCATTGTTTTGTTTGTTAAAAATTAATTATTATTATTATTATTATTATTATTGGGATGAATTTTCCCATTCTAAATATTTATGACGCATTGATTTTTTTTGTTATAAATTTTGACGAAGTTTTAATTTATGAGGTAAAGTTAAATATTCTTCGTCTGAGTATCAAAGTGTATGCATCAGTGAGGATTCAGACAGCTGCAAGCAGTGTGAGCATGCGCAATTATGACGGTGAAAGGTGTTCTTTTTATATTTGCAAAGTCATAATGTACCGGAAACTTTATGAGTACCAACATACACCCAAAAATCACGATGCATAAACGGGCATTCAAGAATGCATTGCATACTCGTAAGTTACGATGCCTGGGAGACATTCAAAAATCCCACGTCATACTAGAAAAATTAGTTTGCAATACGTTTGAGGGCATGAACTGTTAAAGCATTTGGTAGAGACCATTCTTAATGAGATCCTCATGAATATTAATGTCTCGCGAAAACGAGGCTAAGCTAGGCAGATCGCGACTATACTGCATATAATATTTTATGTAGATTCCTTTTGCGAGAGAATATAATATATTGATCGCGGCTGTAATGGATGTAATGTATTTTATAGAGATTGTTTCCTTTTTTCGTAAGAATATTTTATATTATAGAATTACCACTGTATATATTATAATGACGAAAACTTACTTGATATGTCCATTCTCTTAAATGTAAGTTGATTTACGTCCTATCTTGAGTGTCCTTTTTCTCTACAGCACACAAAATACAAGTTAACGATAGAGAAAAGAAACTATTTAAAGCATGAATTTTGTTTCTGATTAGGTATAGTTTAAATGTACAGCTATGATCAATCAATACTGTGGTCAAAACACGCGGTCAGAATAAAACATTTACAAAATGTGCATAGTGACACAAACTGCCCTTTTAACCAACCACGTCCCCCAAACCAGTAGAGACTTTGTGGTGTGCTTTAAATAGTTTTGGGTACATGTCGGTATGCTTGCATTTTAATTTGTATCAGAAGTGCACAACCCGGTTGTTGTTATGGTGCTTTGCTGCTTTTAGTGCCTGGGGGTGGGAATTACTGGGATTTTCCCTTTAAATTACTTGTTTTTTCTTTTTTGAATCATTTGGCAACTGACAATATGGATATACAAATTTATTCATACGAACACATTTTTTTGTTTCAATAACAGACTGGCAGTTATATACTTACCCACAAAACAGCAGGATTATTTGTTCAAAGCTGTTTGAAAGCCACTTATATACTTACCCACAAAACAGCAGGATTATTTATGTGAACTTCTTCATTGATTATAATTAATATTATTTTTGTGGTGTTGGTAGATGGATGAATTTTAACACCCAATATGTAAATGCAGACATTAGATAAAGTAAACAAAATAGGGAAGAATCGTGTCTAAACAATATAAAATTTTGTCGTTTTATGTATGGGATATTCTGTTAATCTGTTTATTAAAATAATTTTCTCTTTAATTTTAACAAAACCTTTATCTGCCATAATTTGGTCCCCTGGTTCTAACAAATCTATAAGCTGGTGCCTAGCTTAGCCTCGTTTTGGATTCGTTGACCCAGGGTCACATGAATACATGAATACATTCTGAGAATGGTCTATATCATTATGCTTTGCTGACCAGTTACATAGGTACAAAGTAAATACGTTGTTTGTCTCGACATTCAAAGAACCATTTCCCCAAGTGGACAACAACTTGGATCTCTAGGTGTACAGAATTTACAAAACGGGTACAACAAGGCAGGTGGAACATAAATGCATATATGTTGTGCAGACCTCAAAAGTAGTTGACTATATTTGTAGTTTAATTATCTTACAATCAACCTTTTTTTAACAGTTTCTTGGCCACCACGGCTAAATGATAGTACAAGACTTAATTTTTGTTTCAGTTAGTTGAGATTTGTAATTTTTTTTTCATCCCTTCCGTCGGTAACACTATTAAGAAGACACATTTGACCGAAAGTATGTATTTGTTTTAAAATGCGTTTTGTTTTGGTTCTGTTAACGCATACTATCCGATCATAAATTGCGAGATGATATATTAATGGGTATTGCAATGCATAAATATTACAGGCATATCAACCCATAATATTGATTGTCTGCCATACCATACGGCAATAAATAGAAATAAAAATGGGTTTGCTCGGATCGTCAAAAAAATAAATAAAAAAATGCAACCAACTGTTTGTTTCAAACCTGAAGTGAATGGACCTGCGCATCTGGTTTTCACGTACATGATTACATTTTCCAAAATATTTAACTATTGGCATGGAACTCATAAAACTTTTCGAGTAGCATTCTGAACGTTTTTCTCAAAACTCAGTCAAATGCGATCAGAGACGCACTTAGGCGACATTGTTCATACTTATCACTGATATTTTGAAAGACAAGTGGAACCAGAGACAGCAAAAATGTTCGCGTGGCTGCAAATAGTTGTGAATATATTTGTCACAAAAAGTAAATTCTCATACCTCAGTCTGGCAAACTTTATTAATTTAAGGCCTGCTATGTACACACATAAAATATCTGACATCCATCCGTGACATAAAGTTAAAATTTAAAACACAGATTTACCATAATATATAGATAGTTCAGTTGGTATTGCGGACAAACTTAAGATAATTTCTACCGAACCTAGTTGTATCATGTGCGCTATGTGTGATACCCCGCCCAAACAGAAACAACACACAAACAAACGAAAAGCAAACACTGAACAGAACATATCGTGTAGGAAATGTTTCTATCCTTGATATTTGAAATGTGAACTTAGAAAATATAATTTACTTTAGCCGCTATGTATAAACTGAATTATTAAAAACCCGCCTCGGGTTGACTTCAAAAAGCGAAGTTAGTAAATGAATATGGCTGACTTGTAAAATATTCACTTATTAAATTACTTAAGTGATAAATAACAAACTATACCACAAATTTTATATAT
>JAECUM010033628.1:0-28198 GCA_016617855.1 Megalonaias nervosa
TTATTCTATATTCAGCTTCCCATCATGATACTGTATTCATTGCTAAATTAGAGATACCTTTGGAGGAGAGAGATTTCAAAATATAGTAGCACGTTGAATGGCGGTTAATTTAAAACTCTCAGTGCAGATCATCGGTTTTCATCCAATATGATATGATGTATGATATGACATGATGTGATATCATATGATATGATGTATCAAGATTATTCCCACACAGTAGCCTTTTCTAAAACTATAACAAATGTAAATTTCCTTTCTGTTTATGCGAATAATGTTACTAAAGTAAAAGACCGGCATGTATATTAGGCTAAATATCAACCTATAAAATTTCCTTTGAAGACAATAAACAAATAATGAAGATGTTTATCTGTGTTGTATTGCAACTAGGACGAACTAGTAAATCATTATCTTAAACTTTGGGAACTTCAATCTTCTACTTTTCCTGTTAGAAGTCTTAAGAACCTGTATTAATTTTAAAGATTAATGTAGTTTCATTTCGCGATTATACAGATCGGATATGTATTATTCGGTTGGGACTGAAAATAAAAATATGAATTTTAAAATGACATTAGAGAAATATCCATTCAACTGCATTTAAGGACATATAAAATATACTATGTGAGTAATGAGGAAAAAAGATCAATGAACGATGACGAGCTTGAGAAAGAAATATTGGGATATGTCTTCGCTTAAAAATGGTCAAGGTCCAAAGAGGTACAAAGAAATATATTGCAAAATACAAATTGCAAAGAAATTTTAATGGTTTTCAAACCATTTTGAAGTATTATGCTTTATGCTGTAATTATATATCTAAGCATAATTAAAGTGGACAATCTGATTTAACTGTTGCAAGAAAACCCTTCTTGATCAGCTTGCAACTCTATCGGAGTTTTCAATTCACAATCGCAACAGTTGTCAATGTTGACCTCATATGTTACCAACATTTCGTGAAGGGAATGGAACAAAAGTAAATCGGACCTTTTCATTACTCACATATCTAATACTAGAAACCAAATGGTAAGAAATGCCTCATTACCGTTTAAAAAGTGTATCTGCTTTGAATGTTTAATGTAGCTTTCACAATTTTACATTCATGTCACTGTAAAGTCTGCCGTATGGCAGTTTATTGAGATGTTTAGCGCTGGGTCACAATGCCGCGGACATGTAGCGTATTGTCCCACCCAGTCGCGTTAACATGATATACAGCCTACCTGTTCTGACAGTAACCTCTCTATGCTGAGAGCCAAGCAAGGCAGATGCTAGTACCATTTTTATAAATCATCGGTGTGACTCGGCTAGGGATCCGACCTGCGCCATTCCGTATCCGAGGAGGACTCTCAAACCATTTAGGTCACCGGAGCGTCCCCCATCAAAAGCAACATGTGTGTATATTTTATCTTGTAATACTAAAGTTGCAATTATACGAAATATCTCAACACGGCATTTACACTTACATATAAAAAGAAGAAAAATTACAAGTAGATCCAAATTCACCCTTAACCCTTAATAGGTTGCACAGGGTTATTTTCTTTCTTTCGTCCTGAAAAACTAAATCATCAACAACGAGATTTGCATACCGTGATGTCACGTTTAGCTCCAATATTCATATAAGAATTGTAAATTCATGTCGAGCATATGTTTCAATTAAATAAGTTAAACAATATTTAAACAAATGCGATGATGATTGTGATATAAAACGTTTATATCATTTCATAGTTATATTCTGTCTGCCAAATAATATGTTTTTCAACTTATTGCATAAGCTTCGAATATTGTTTGAATAAGTTTCAACACTTAACCCGATTTAAGTTTTCCTCCTCACAGCAGCTGTAACAATTTTTGAATTCGGTACCAACGTCGTGGTGGTATTGGTCCTGTCCATCATTCCTGTATGTGGATCTATGGTTTGAAGCACATTTTGAGATCAGTCGCGAATCTTTCAAGTGGAATAACTTACAAGTTTTCAGAATATGTGTCATCAATTGTATTACTAGATTTTCCCCCATCAGTTTCTCGTATTTCCTAGCAGATGGGACGAAAGATAATTACCCATTACCCTTTAATTTAATAAAAGGATAGGTCGATGTTTCGAAAATCATATTTTCTCAACAGAAATCATGCCTTTTATTTTATAATCTAAAACAGCTCATTCTTGTTTGCAGAAAAAAATATATATACAACAACCCCAGGAAAATCACAATAAACATTGAATCACCATCCATCCTGATGCATAATTATGGCATCACTTTTGGCAACATTTCGAGATTGTCTTCGAACCAAGTTTCCAATAATTATAGGTGTACGATGGCACACTAAATATTTTATATACCAAACCTAATTATGTCTTAAAATATATTATCACGTCTCAACTGTAAGCCACACGATACATCCGTATTTTGTCGCTAAGATAACTAAAGTTAAATGTACCTTAGACAATATGCATACAACAAAATATTTTATTTTCACAATCTATACCGGTTAATCGATTGGAATGAGAAAAAATACAACATTTCAAATTACTTTTTCAAATGAAACGAACTTTCAAGAAAGAATACATGCTAGAACGATTTGTCAATATTGTTCAATGCAAATGGTTCTTCAAAATTCTTCATAGACATTTTACTATATACTATATTTTTTTCTGAATTAAGTGGTACAACAGATGAGGAACTAATTATTGTGTCAAGATATAGAATATATAAGAAGAAAGCAAAATAGAGACTAATAACATTAAATGTAATCCTATTATAGAGGAAAAGTTGTTACAGAATATCATGTCTCTAAAAATAAAAGATATCACCAGAAATTGATTTCGTATCGAATGAGCATTTAAGATACGGTGGAAAATATTTAATCAGACATTTAACTGCCTTTTGTAATTACATGATCCAGTTTGAGTAGTTGGATAATGCATATAGATGTGGGATGATTATACCGATATACAAACCAAATGGTAAAGATGAAAAGGATCCGGTGAATTAACGTGGTATGACATTAACATCTTGTCTGTGAAAATTGTTTGGAAAAGTATTGAAGACCAGAAATGAAAAGTATTTAAGCAAAATAAACTCTGCACAACCTTATCAATTTGGATTTTGTATGGAGGCTGGAGCTATCTCTGCCGCATTTACCCTTCAAGAATGTTTGATATACTATACTAATCATAACTCTAATGTAAATGCTGTCTTTTTTTTTTTTTGGATAATGAAATGGCCTTAAATAGACTATGATATTGTGGACTACTGAAAACAAATTAAAAGGCTAGAAATTAATGCAAAATTGTAGCAGCAGTAGAGCTGAACCCTACAATTTTGTAGAGACCTTATTTTTGAAAAGTAAGGGTTCCTACGAAGGCTGAAAAAAGAAGTTTTTGCCTTAATAATGAAAACTTCTTTAATTGACCAGATTTTTTCACAATCTGGTCACTACGCGTATGTCCTTCAGCAGCTCTACTGCTGCTATAAATTAAACAGCCAGTATAGATATTATCAATAATGAGTATTGGAGAACCACACTCAGCTAAATTAGCTCGAGAGCGACTAGAGGCAATTAAAAAATATCTACCTGTTCGTGATTCTGTTAAGCAACAACTACAATCGCGTCAGGAATCTCAAGTTGAATTTGAAGAGGATACAAAAAAATTATTTAAACCTATCACTGAGACCACTAAAGGTATTCTACCTGTGTTAGAGAAAACCGCTGAAGAAACTGGAAAAATAGCAAGAAGAACACAAAAGACAAAAGATATTTTACGTGAACTTCCAGCCGAAATAGCTGCTGCGATACCAGTCCCGGAAATACCTGAAGGTGCTGAAGCAGAAGATGATGAAGCAGAAGGTGCTGAACTATATCCTATAATTAATGCTGAATTGATAAATAAATTTGATAAAGTAACTATTAAAACAATTAACAATATTGAAAACCTACAAACATTGGCTGAATTTGCTATGGATAATTTTAGTCAAAGAGGTAAATTAATGAAACCTAAATACGATAAATATATTAAAGACTTTGATCAATGGCAAAAATATTTATATCGCATACGCATGAATGTTCAACAAGCTAGAAATGATGATCAGTCATATCAGATTTATAGTAATGAAATTAAAAAATTAAAACAATTAAGAAAACAAGAACAAGAAACGATGAAACGATTATCACCACCACCACAATTTGAATTATCACCACCACAACAATTTGAATTATCACCGATATTAACACCGGTTTCTAAAATAGAACGAAAAGTACGAGATTTACAACAACAACAACAACAAGTAATAAAACAACAAAAATATCAACGAGAACAAGAACAACAAATACAACAACGACAAAAAGCACTTCGTGATTATCCAGGATCACCAAAATCACGAATACCAGTTCTATCTCCTACACCAAAGAAAACAACACCACCGAAACTAAGTGAAGAGGAAGAAGAAGAATTTCAAGATGCTCCCAGAGCAACTGGAAGTGGTTTAGGAAGTGGTCTTATTACTTGTCCCAATAATATCCTTGCTGATGTCGATCGATTAGAAATTCTCATCGGAGGAAAAAGAGCTGGTAATAATTCCCCAGAAATCATTAATGAAGCAGCTGATATTTGCAAACGATTATTTAGTGGCGGCATCATGGATATTAATGTATATCGGTCTCTTATTAATGAAATCGCCGATGATTATTATAGTGATTAAGTATGTAATTAGTGATAAGAACAATTAATAATAACAATGATCATGCATGGTACTCAACGTGGACCTACCATGGTCAGGGTAATAAACTCTCGATTACCAGTATACAAAACGACCTACGGAGATGGATTAGGTGATGTTATTCAGGGTCTGTTTAGAAGAATAGCCCCAAAAGCAATACCGATTGCAAAGCAACTAGGAATGAAAGCTATTGATGTTGTTCGTGAAAAGGGTATAGGCGCTGTTGGTAATCTCGCTAGCAAAGCGTTTTCAGCAATTAAAGAAAGACTATCACGATTAATACGCAGACCGACCCGACCTGTGAAATTACATAGTACTGAAGTGATGCCAGCAAATGTCAGTAAAATAATAAATCAAGCAGCTAATCAAAAACTAGCGGAGTTAGCTGATATCCCGATGTCGGAAAAGGAAAAAAATATAACCGCTAGTCTGATAGCGGGAAGTGGTCTTCGAGTTAGACGAAGACGATAATAATAAAGATGTTTAAGCGCATATCTGACCCCGCGTTTGATATGGACGCACCAGTTCTCAAAGATGAGTCTGTGCGTGATTATCAGTATTATTCTTACGACGCACGACTGCCAGATCAGCGTGGACGAATCGAACTACAGGTTCAGGATACAAGTAGGTTTTTCCTTCCCGCTGAAGCATTTATTGAAGTAGAAGGTAAAATTTATAAACATGATGATACCGAATACGATAATAATGATGGTTTTGGTTTTGTTAATAATGGTATAATGGCGTTATTTGACAGCGCTAAGTACATGATTGACGGAAAAAATATTGAATCAATTCAGAAAGACGTCGACGTTGCTACAACAATACTTGGCCTTGCAAGATATAGCGACGATTACTCAAGATCAGCTGGTCCATCAATGATGTTCTCAAAAGATACTTCTAATTCTTCAAAGCACAAATAATATAATATAAGACGACCGAGAAATTTTGCTAGAAACGCTGATGCGGATGTAGAAAATATGATTATTGATGTAGATCCAGAATTTAATTTAGGATTTGCATCACGTAAATCAATGTTGAAAGATAGAAGGTTTTCATGTGCAATTCCACTGTCACACATATTTGGATTTTGCAGAAATGTCAGAAAAGTCATTTTTGGAGCCAAACACACAGTTGTACTTGTGCGAAAAAGCGATGATAATGATGCAATGTGGCACGTTGAAGGAGCTGATGCTAATGCAACTGCGGCACTTCATGGTAAAATAGTACTAACAAAACTTTCCTTGTGGATGCCAGTGATGACTCCAACAATATCCGAAGAAGATCGGTTACTATCTTTTATGAGTCAAGGCGGTAAATCAATGTTGTCATGGTTAACAATGACCACAGATGTTGTTCAGAGTGCAATTAATGGTCTATTCACATGGCAAATAGCTTCTCAGCAGGGTGTTTCTGCACCACGACACATATTTATTGCGCTTCAAGATAATACACGTGTAAACAATCAAATAAAAAGTTTAATGATATTTGACAAACTCGGTGTTTCTGAAGTTTCATTAAGGATAAATGGACATCAAGAACCATCCGAGGATATATTACTGAATTTTGAAAATAATCATGTAGCACGTGCATATCATCGATTAATGACATTCATGAGTCGTGATCAAAATATTGATACTGGTTTACAAATATCGCAGCTAGATTTTACATTGCTGTATCCGATTTATTACTTTTCACTAGAACATTTAGATTTAACCAGACAATCTGTTGTAGATATTCATTTTCGAGCTCGTGTTAATAGAAACATTGTAGATATCCCTAATTACAGAGCAATCGCAGTTATACTCAGCGATAAATCGATGTTACTCGAAGGTGTTGGTGGACGAATGAGAGTTATTGATGCTCCAGTAGAAGACATGTAATTAGATCGTTCATAATAATTATAATGTCATATCATCACGTTAGTGTGAGTCTGACTCCTGGTCAGATTAAAAGGCTGCAATCAGCTTCAAAAAATAACTGTGGAATAAAAATATCGCTAAAGCGCGAACAAACGACCGGTGCAAATAAACTATCGTTGACCGAGCGTCAGTTTAAAAACTTCAATGACGCTAAAAAATCAAATAAAGGCGTCAAACTTAATCTTTCTGCGGGCGCCATCAAAGATATTGCTAAAACGGGTGGTATGTTTCCACTTCTCGCAGCAATACCAGCATTAATAGCAGCTGCAGCCCCAGCTGTTGCAAAGGCAGCTGCGCTAGGTGCTGTTGGAACAGCTGCTGGAATGGCGTTAAAGAAAGCAACTGGACAAGGAATTAAAAAAAAGGGAAGAGGTTTAAGATTACCAGGAACCCCGCCTTCATGGTACGGAAGGGGTCTAAGATTACCAGGGACAGTTTACTAATAACACCCATGTCCAATTTTGATTTACTTAATGCTGCTAAGCAATTAAAAATAAAAAATTTCAGAGGTGTTTTATGCGCGATCAATTACCTACCGTTGCAATGCAACATGAAACCGGTATTATTAATCTCGATAAAAATTCTGGCCCAGGCACGCACTGGGTCGCATATGCAATTGATCCACGTGGAATTATTTATTTCGATTCGTATGGATTAGCGCCACCAAAAGAATTTCTTTATTATGTTAGCAATAATACTGCTCCAATCTGGTATTCAACGCTACCGACACAAAAAATAACTGATCCTCCAATATGCGGCCGTGAAACCCTCGCTATGCTTGATGCTGTATCAAAATCAACAACACCGCCTCATAAAGTCGTGCACGCGTTCACTACACTACGTCATAACACTTAAACTGATATCAGTAAATATAATGGTAGATATTTATGGAAGATCCTCAGGTAGAGCTCAGAAGGTCGATTTATCTACATATGCAACTCTTGATCAGCTCAGAAATGAAATCGATGATTTATTAAATATCACGAGTGTGGATCAAAATGAAGTCGTCGTTTTTCAGGACAAACAAGGACGATTAAAAACGAGTAATATACAACTACTAGATGTTCTTATACGAATTCCAAACGCGGTTGTTAATAATATCGTTACTTTCACTGATCATGGTAAAATACAGGATTCCGGTAAGTCGGTTAACGATTATGTTAAGAAAACTGGTGATGTATTTACAGGTGATATTATTATGTCAGGAAGAAAAATTACGTATCTTGGAGATCCAATCGCGGATACAGACGCAGCAACAAAAAAATACGTCGATGATCAAGAATCCAAATACGTGTCGGTGCGCGGTGGTATAATGCGTGCATTTCTCGACATGAATAATAATGGTATTAATAATCTCAGAACACCAGAAACAGATTTCGACGCTGCAACGAAGAAATACGTCGACGATAGGGAAATTCCAATAACGACTTCGTTAACGACTATCAATGATGGAATTACTGCATTTAGAACTGAATATAATAATCATATACAAACATTTCTAAATTTTCGTAGAAAAATAAACAGATCTATTAACGAATTTTTTGGAACTCCACCAAATGTTATTATTAATCTCGCTGACATTAACGCAAGACTCAACGATATCATTAGTGGTATTCCTAATATTATTCAAAAAACTAATCTCGTTAAAATTCCTCACAAGCAGATCATTAATATCGTGTACACAGTCGCATCAGGAAAAGCAACATGGACACCGGAAAATAACACTCTTAAACATACCGCAGAGGTCACTGGTGTATATAGATTATCTATATTTTGTGCTGAAAAATTTACTATATTTACCACATTCACATGGCGTCATTCAACCGATAGTTTTTCTGGAACTGTGTCTATAGTGTTAAACAAAGATGTCGAGGAAACGTTTATGCTAATAGCGAATGATAAAAAATTAACCACAGCAGATTATTGGTGGTGTATTGAGTTTGTAGCCGAAACTCCTCAATTAGTTACCTAGATAAGTATAATGAATCAAGAGTCATTTATCGACGTTCAACGTCACAGATACGCTCAAGTATGTGAGTGTCAAACCAAACTAAAAAATATCATCGACGATTACACGATAAAGGTAAAAAAATATCGTCGTCGTATTGTTGTTATTGATATAATGGTATACTCGGTTTCTGCTGTTATTGCTGGAACTGGATTATTACTATCAACAATAACGATGACAGCGCCTGTAACAATTATAGTTTCAACGGCAACAACATGCGCAGGTATTTTCAGTATTATCTCTAAAAAAATATCTACGTGTACGAATGATAAACTAAACGAGTACGTGATTAAATTACACACAGCAACAGCCGCATACACTAAATTATGCTCGTATATTTCAGCGTATCTCAGTGATGGTAAAATATCCGATGAGGAGTTCGTAACGATAATGAAAACCTACGATGAAGCATTCATAGTGGAACGCGATGCGTTCTCTAGTGACAATAACGGAAAGATGGAGAATTAAATAATAACGATAATAATAATGTCAGAGTCGCGCGAATTACTTCAGCAGATCGTAGCTAATACAACGCCGTCAAAAACTACTATGATATCATTAAGTTCAACCAATCCTGAATTTGGCGTTAATTTTCCGACTGCAATTCCAGCAAAGGAAATAGCATTAGCGCAATTACGAGTTTATTATAGTTGGCCTAATATCAGGTCAAAACCATTTGGTGGACAACAACCGAATAATTCACTGGTATTTGCGAATAAAAATAAACCGGATGGAACACCTGATTGGCAAGTTGTTGGAATTTCAACGGGCAGTTATCAAATAGAACAGATTAATGATGAGTTCCAACGCAGAATTAAATCTATCACAGGGAAAGAATCTAAAATAGCGATCACTGTTCACGAACCAACATTATCAGCGGTGATTGAAATAAATTCTCCTGATTACCTCGTAGATATTTATCAGAGTTCGATCAGATCAGTGTTAGGATGGCCTGAAGTCGCACCTGTTTATAATGGAGTTTCAGAACCAACTAAAAATGAGTTTAAAACGAGTGAAGAAAAATTCATTAAAGATCCAGAATATCGAAATAAATATCCATGGAATTATATAACATTTAAAAATGATCCAAACGATGATACATACTACTTTACCGATTTTGACGGTAAAAGGATCCCCAAGATAATTAGATCAATATTTACTATTATCAAGACGCCAGGGGCGCGAGATCGAGATAGTGTTGATGAAAAATTTATTAAATGGTTTTTAGATACTCTTAAACCTGAATACGATAAAATGTTTAATGATTTAAGAAATTTACTTATTTCATTATCACAACATTATAATGAAAGTGTAAAGCAGCAAATAATCGAGTCAATAAAACATTTAAATGGTATCTTATTCGATTTATATATCGCCGATCGAAGTATTATGAAAGCTACAACTACTGAATTAGATAGTCCTTACACAAGACCAAATTTGAAGAAATTATTTCTTAATCATTATAAAATAACAGAAAAAGATTTACAAACATTTGTTATACCAGATTTAAATAACGCTGAAATGAAGAAATCATTAAGTGATCTTATTGAAGAATATTATCCGGGAGTAATTGAATCGTGGAAAAAAATAGCCCCACCACCGGTTATACTAAAATACAATAACAATCCCTTTGGTGCCGGTAGACATATATCACCAGGCATTGTAAACATAACAACAACAATTGCAATCAATCTGGTATGTGATGTTATTGAAGGTAGCTATCAGGTAGATCTTTCTAAATCTAGCCAAGCTCAGCAAGGGTACATATTATTCAGTTTTAGTCCGTTGGTCCCTCCTGGTTCTTTAATTGTAACTGAACCAATTAAACCCGTTTACCTGCGAGTTCATAATCCATTTCTGACAAGAATAAATTTCAAACTCACTGACCAGGCAGGAAACATTTTGGATCTAAGACAAGAATCTCTTAATATTAATTTGTATATACGCTCATAGAACGTCTGATTATTTAATCAGGGGGGACAAAAAAAATAATCTGATGAGTAAATACATGAATAATAATCAAATTTCTATGATTAAAGCAATTGTATATATAATAAAGCGAGATAACTCGGCTATCTCTCTGCGGAGTAAATTGAACGATTATTTCCCTTACTACGTTACCTGTACAAATCCAGTTGTGTATAGCGTATTAGTCCGTCTGTCTGTTACATTAACGAACTATAACTTATACGCGCAAATTATTTTATGAATTTTGAAAAACTGAAGTACATTTCTACATTCTATTAGTAATACAAGTTCTATGAGACAGCACAAATATTATATATATATATATTTAAATTTAACTGTATTATTGATAAGAGAACGATGGCCGAAATGGTAAGACGGTTGGACGTAGATCGAAGCTCTACAGACTCTCGTGTGTTCGAGTCTCAAAAAATGCTAAAGATATTATCTTGCATTTGCGACTGATGCTTATTTAATTGGGGGAACCCGGAGAATTTCCTCGATATCCACAACAGACAAAATACACTCTCCTATCATACACCCTTGAGGGGTGTACCTTTTACACTCCCGGGGTTTTGTATGGGGGAGAGTGTACAAAATCTGTTGGACGTAGACAAGATTCCCCCGTCATCACCATTTGTATATATTTCATGTTCATATATCATTAGGATAAGTTTATGTTTGTGCCGTCCAAAATCATAAACCATCTGTATATATTTCATAACCATACAATCATTAGGATAAGTTTATGTTTGTGCAGTCCAAAATCATAAACCATTTGTATATATTCATAACCATACAATCATTAGGATAAGTTTATATGTAACCTATGATCCTGCTAGGATGTCATATGACAACCTAGGGGTTCACATGGGGTTTGTGCTGTCCTTAGAATTAAATTCTTAGAGATAAGTTTATATGTAACCTCTGATCCTGCTAGGATGTCATATGACAACCTAGGGGTTCACATGGGGTTTGTGCTGTCCTTAGAATTAAAATCATAACCATATGTATATATTTCATAATCATACAATCATCCTCAAAACAGTCCCCTGACCTTCTGATCCTGCTAGGATGTTATATGGCAACTTAGAGGTTCACATGGGGTTATGGGGACTATATTTTTTTAAATAATTATTCAGATACTGATATTATTTTTTATATTAAATATATAAATATATATATAATGAACCATGAAAACATCAATGATATTATTTCTGCTATTAAAAAATTAAAACATAACGGAATAAAAATATCTGATAATCTCGACCCTCAGAAAATCATGTGCGATTTTGAATTACTGCAACAGAGAAAATTCGATAATAAATATACACTATCTTCAAACTACAGATTTATAAAATTAATTTATCAATCCATGCTTGAATCACTAGTTATGGTAAACGACAATCAGGTAAAGCTATTTGCACCTCTTGCACGTTCTATCGAAAATATTAAATCCGAACTGTCTCACGAGTACGAAAGAAAAAAGATTGTGGATAATCGTGTAATGCAATTAAGAAAGATTATGCTATCTGATTCTGTCAATGCTGAGAGCAGCGACGATGAAGGTGGACCCTTGACAGAGTCAGTGACTGTAATTATGGCTAAACAAAACCCTTGGGAAAATTAACGTAGGTATCTCTCATGGATATGTTTCTATGGATACCTCATATTATATCCCAACCATGTTTCAGTAGGTATCAAGTAATCATTAAAAATACGGTAGACTAAACGTATTGAAAATTTATTTTTTGTGTAAATCTTTTGGAAAAGGAAGATTTTTGTATATTTTCTGCGACAAATTGTACCGATCGTGGTACTATGTCAAAATATTTGGCAGCAGAATTAATTGATTCAAAACTAATTTCTTCCCCAGTCTCTGTATTCACTGATTTAATAGCTCTCTTTCTGTATAATTTACACCTTCCTGTGTTTCCGGATTTATAATTTTGACTCTGTGTAGTAACTCGTAAATTAGAAATCGAATTATCAAGCTTATTGCCGTTGATGTGATCCACCACATACCCATCCTTGATCATTCCAAAATAACACTCGTAGGTAAATATATGAGATAAATATCCTTTTTTCTTGCCATTAGCAGTAAATCTAAGATAACCAGTATTACTAATACTACCGACTGGTTTTTTCAATCTGCAGTTTCTAATCACACCTTCTCCAGATGCTTCATAATTAGTAAGGATTGGATGTGACACAAACTCATTTTGTTCCATTTATATATAATATTTATTTGTCTAAATCATTGTTTTTTGAAAATCTAGCCAAATAATCTTCGGTTTTTATAGGAGAATCAGCGTTATTTTTTTTGTCATAATATCGTTTTAACTCTCTGTACTTTTTACCACCGCATTGCGCACACAATTGAGTTTTTCCTCGCACTCCAGCACTACACACAATACACGGTTTTGGTCCTAGACTTCCATTTCTGACACATTGCATATGATAACTACAGTATTCATTCACGCATGATCTGTTACACGGAGACGTATAACCGATTTTTAACCAGTGGCATTGATTTGGTTGAATCATATACAAAATATTAATGTTCAATTAAATATATACTTGCCCTAATTATAATATGGAGGAATTATCCGTTATTGAACCTTCCCCTGCTAGATTTGACCTTGATAGACTATCAGAATATAAACTTAGTATTTCGATGCAGGATCTGGCATTAACGGTAACCGAACGTATTCGTGAAGCAAAAAGGGAATTTCGTGACGATGGTGCAGTTCATGCATGGTCAACATTCAGAGTTGGAAATGTTACTAATATGATGAATGATAAACGAGGAAAAGTAATTATTAATCACCTTGATAATCAAAAATATTTTATTTTAATAAAATTTATTGTAGAGACAGAAGAAGATATTTGGATTATTCGTGATAAGCGCGATCCCGTCCGTGTGCAGTCCGGGGGTAATATTGTTCTTTTGAGTAATAAATCTAAGCCCGGAATACTTACTGGCATTGATAAACCTTACTATATACAAAGTTATCCAGCAACTGCAGTTGTCTATGGAATATATTCGCTGAATGATAAACCTAATGTTGCGGATCTCAAACCGATGAAAATATCAAGAATAAACTGCGTAGCTGAACGAGTTATAGAACATTTTACAAATGCGATACGTGGTAATGGTTTACCAGATTTTAGACGTAAAAAAATAAACACATAGGCAGAGTCCGTTAAAGATGCTGGTGCATCTATTAAGGATGTTGCTGAACTAGAAAAGTTATTAAGATTTCCAATAACAGTAAAAACACTAACCGGAGAGATATTATACGAACCAAAATATATAAAAAATGGAAACCCTATAACAATCGTTGATCATAATGCACATGCATGGACTAATGCTGTAACGATATTTCCACGAGATAGAAAAGTTAAGTTTTATGATGGTGACATATTTGATTTTATCAGAAATATAAGTAAAAGTGACCCTGTGTCTGTTTGGTTATTTCAAAGTTCAGAATACGATTACGATCAGTTTGTACGGCCTAACGGTGATATTTATCGTACAGAATTTCTTCATGAAGAAATGGAACATCTTGCATTGAAATATACCCCTGATGATGTCATAGTTGGACAATTACTGAATAACTGTTTTACCGTACCATCGGTTGCTGCCCATTTCGCTCAGGAGAAAAATTCATGGAAAACGACACGATCAGAATTCCTTGAAGATGTCAAGAAAAGCTGTTTAGAATATGGTCACGGTGGGTTATGGAACACCAAATACAACCATAGTGATGTTATCTCAGTTGATATGGTAGAGTGTTATCCTGGGAGTTTTCTTGGATATGGAGTATGTTCTAAATATTTTAAGAGATTCGGACATCCTACACATGACACGACCAGGGTTGCGATAAACGGATATTTACCAGATTTTGACTTAACCGGATTTGCTCATGTAGAATTATTCGAATTTGCAGAAAATCTCCATCCGATTACTTATGCTTGGTTTGGAAGACATTTTTCAGAAAAATGTTGGGTTCCAATAGTATTATTGCGATATATGCTTGATGCTGGATTTTTAATATCGTTGAGAGTAACTGAAGCGATTATATCGTATAATTCACAGAAACAAGTTTGGTTACCAGAACCAAATAGATTTAATATTGATGATACCAGAAAAGAATTCCCTGATATTGATGAAGATCATATTATTAAAATAAATAAATGCAGAAACGAGTACGATGAGAAATTTGCAAAAGATCTTGGTAGAAAGATAATCAGTAAATTTACTCAAGGTGGTTCATACGATTATAAACGAGCGTGTACAAGATTGATTACGGACGATGCTGAATTAGATTTTATAATCGCTGATACAACTGAGAAAAATACGTTTATAAACAGATGTAATGCTTATTTATCAGATGGAACGAAACTAGGTACCATTGTGAGCTACCTTGATGGCGAGTCACCGCAGTTTACTCATTTAAGGTCTTCGATGTTAGCTTATGTTTCGATAAACCTACTATCGATGATAAATAAATTTCCTCGTCACGCTGTCAGAGTCGCTACGGATTCATTTTATGTACATAAAAAATATAAAGATTTATTAAAACTCGGTAATGGTGAATGGGGGACATGGAGAATAAAACAAGAAAATATATTTAGTTATTCTGAATCTGCAGATGTTGATATTGTGGAGACATATTACAAAAATAATAATCAAATATTAAAGTCATCTGCACCATCTGTGTATGATCTTGTATCTAGACATAAGACCGTTTATCTTAATGGGTGTGGAGGGTCAGGTAAAACAACTCGTGCGATTAATTTATTTATGAATAATAGTTCAGATATAATTGTTTTGACACCTACACATAAACTTGCTAGAGAAATAAAGCAACGAGGAGTAAAATCATCTACATATCACAGTTTCTTTAGATGGTGCGGAGACACATGGACTCCATCGCGGATGAGTGAAAAATATATACCTAAATATATTATATGGGACGAGATATGCACGGTGTCGTTAGAAACACTAAAAACAGTTCTTGAATGGTTATTGACAAAGAATACTGCTGTGATTATGTGTGGCGATCATGGTCAACCACCACCTTTTGTTGGAGAGTCTCCACATGAATGGCTAAAGAATAACGTAAATTATTATGAAGAAATACATGATGACCATAGAGCTATCGATGAACCGCTGAAGGAATTTAAAAGATTAATCAGACTTCAGCCAGACAGAGTACAATGTGAGATAATGCGAGGAGTAATTTCAGAGACTTCTATGAATGAATTTTGGACTTCATGGAATCCCGTTGATTTAATAGTCGCGAGTAGAAGGATAGTTCGTGATGAACTACAGAATAAATTATTTACGTTACATAAAGAAAAGTTTTCAGATCTACCTGTACCATTATGTTATCGCCCAGCAGATAGTCGACGACAGAATATTGATGTTGAAATTCCTGGTGCCTTGGTTCCACCAAGGATACAGAATCTTGTCTTGAATGATATTATTTTAGTCGATATTAATGTCGTTGAGAATGCGCTGAGTATGAATAAATCGCCGTGGACGTTAGGATACGCTATAACGATTCACTCGTCACAGGGGTTAACTATTTCTGATACAAATATCTGGATTATAGATGATCGGATCGAATGGTCAAATTTAGTCTATCTCGCAGTTTCTAGAGTCAGAAGAATATCTCAACTTCATAGGGTTATTATGAATTTTACAGAAAATAATAATCAAACTGTTAATAATGACGTAATAAGAAAAAAACTATCTGGTTATAAACAATGTGACAAAAAAAATAATCGTGACTTTGATATTGATACTGAATTTATTATAAAACTAAAACAACTACAGAATAATAATTGTGCAAGTTGCAACTGTAATATGTTATGGCAGTATTCGAATAATAATCCAAGACAATTTACCGTAGACAGAATTAATAGTGATCTCGGTCACACACGTGAAAATGTAATGCTGACCTGTCTTGAGTGTAATCGACGTCGAGGCTCTGGACGTTTACAAAATTGAGCTTGGTGGTAATTGTGTATTCTCAGGAATTATTTGCAATTGTTCACGTACAAATCCACGTTGAGGGACTGTAGAATCTAGTCTGTATATTGGAGGTCTACCAGTGGATCTAACCACGCTAGAAATTTTATGTGTAGTCACGCTCCAAATAGGATCGGTTGCTCTTTTTTTACCAAATTCAAGTTCGCCAGGTTCATATAAATATCTAACTGTAACATTACCTAATACTGGTTGAGAGAAAGATTCATGTCGTCCGTAGCCATTGGGTATATATTTTTTTTTGATCGCATTAGAAGGTTTCATGGAAGTTGCACGAGTAATTTCATTATTCAACACAGCTATCACACTCGGTAATCTTGCAACCCATTCACGAGATCTATCTTTGAGGTCAGTAGATATTTCCTTTGCGTATTGGTATCCGAATAACCGCTCGGCAAGAGTTCTATTAAATCGTTCAACGATTGCCTGATCACGATGAATTTCAGTATATCCTCGTCTGATTTTAACGTTATGTTTCTTCATCAACGATGATACTACTCCAAGAAATTTTTTACCGGGATCAACTTGTAATAACCGTGGCCATCGTAGACCGCCACGTTCATAAATGCGCTCAAACGCAGATGCAACTTCAGATGTTGTCTTTGTTGATAATGGCTCCGCTTCTTTATATCTACTCGCAATGTCAACGACAGTTAACGCGTATTTGTACGTGCGTGATTTTCGTCCACGTGTTTTAATGGTATCGTGTGGTAAAATAAAATATCTGCTTGATGAACTTCATTAGGAACGCTAACATCAAAATGCGCGTAATGAATTTTTTAGGTGGACTTAGGAAGATTTGCCATATTGCCTGTCGTGCTAACCATGATGCAGCGACATTACGTGAAACTTTTGCTGCTTCGGCGAGTTTACTAATCGCTGCTTTACCTCTCCAAAATCCTCTCGGGGAATAATAAACAGATTCCATTATGACAGTTATATAATTAATTACCAGCCCCTAACACTAGTTTACTTTTCATAGCAGTTTTTACTAGAAAACTAGCTAATTTTTCTCTGAGAGATTTATTAGGTATAGCATTTAACGCGTGAATCAATTTTACATCCGCGAGATGTCGGTGTTGCAAATCCTTACTTTTATACGCGACATCGTGAACGTGACACGCTTGATCAATCTTATTTACTGGATACTCTCCTGGTTTTGGTTGATCTTGATCATCGAGTCTGATATCAAGTCGAGTTCCAGGACTACAATAATTATATCCGGGTAAATGTTTCTCACCGGGATATTTAGCCCATGGAGTTCCTGGTAATTTTCCTAACGAAGCGGCTATATCACCCCCACCTGTCTTTGTTGCAATAAATTTATATTTCTTGGTGCCACATTTCACACACTTGCCTGTAAGTGCACGTCTTTTATTTCTTGTTGTTATTGTTGTTAATTCAGTAGTATCAGTAGGTGCTCTGCATCGAACACAATATAGACTCATATTATTTATTATATGGATATAATTGACTTTTCTGCGACACGAAAACAAGAGCCAGTAAAACACCATCCAGCGTTACCAAATTCCTTCAGAATGATTATAATAGGCCCATCTGGAAGTGGGAAGACGCAATTACTGCTTAATCTGATAACGCGATGGCTGAAGTGGGATAAATTATATTTAGTAGCGCCATCTGTAGATGATCAGCGATGTTACGAAGTACTTAAAGATTTTAATGAAAAAGCAAAATCGTTACATGAAGACAATGTCATAGACTTTATTACTGATATTGATGAAGCGCCATCCGTAGATGATCTGGATGGATTCATTAATAATTTATTAGTGTATGATGATGTTATGCTGGACAAACAATCAAATCCAGCTAGAATATTTTCGCGAGGTAGACATAAAAATACAGACGTGATTTATGTTACACAGAGATATACACAAATTCCAAAAGTAATCAGAGACAACTGTAACATTTTAGTTGTGTTCAACGGAGTAGATAATCATACGCTGCAGAATATTTATTATACTTGGTGTTCAGGCGACATGGACATGAATAAATTTAAAAATTTCTTTTCAAAATCACAAGCTGCTCCCTTTGGTTTTGTAACAATAAATTTACACGATCCAAGGTCAAGATATCGCAACGGACTTGATACAATTTTTGGATAAAAATCATAGCAGCAGAGAGGGTGAATGACATACGCGTAGTGACCAGATTGTGAAAAAATCTGGTCAATTAAAGAAGTTTTCATTATTAAGGCAAAAACTTCTTTTTTCAGCCTTCGTAGGAACCCTTAATTTTCAAAAATAAGGTCTCTACAAAGTTGTAGGGTTCACCCTCTCTGCTGCTCCCCTAGACGGAAGAATGCATCCAGGACATGAAAACTTCGTTGTTATCTATTTATGCTCTTAAAACATCATGCCAAATATGATCACCAACCGTCATTTAGTGTTCATGGAGTTCTGGTCAAATTTAAACTGAATGAGTGATGGGCGGATGCACGGGCACACGGAGTAGTAGTAATAGGGGATACCATAGCGTCAATGGGAATTAGCATTACAGACCCCCCCCCGGGACCGTATAGCGTCAAGAAAAAAAAGCACACCCTGGGACCGTATAGCGTCAATGGAAATTTTGTATAGTGACTAGCACACCTTGGGACTGTATAGCGTCAATGGAAATTTTGTATAGTGACTAGCACACCCTGGGTCTGTATAGCGACAAGAGGAAATGGAACAGGTGGCATGACGTCACACTGGTAACAATGTAGCAAAAAGAGGAGTACTGTGACGTCAGGCTACCTGAGGGATGGCTATAGACAAACACGAATCAAGAGCATTCGTGTATAAGAAGAGTAAGGGTTATATATATATATATATATATATATATATATATATATATATATATATATATATATATATATATATATATATATATATATATATATATATTCGTTTTGGTTGGAGACAAAATGAAAATTAAGATCTTTTCGAGGCATTGGAAGTGGCCCTGAAAAGGGCCGTTGTTTGTTATGTTATGTTAACACCATTCCGTTAACATACAGGACATCGCATAGGTCTTCTTTTCTTCCTCAAATTTCTCAAAGCTTGTCTTAAACTGTGTCTCACTTCTGGTCCGTAGATGAGAGTCCGCTTAAGACAGCCTTGTCTTTCCACATAACATCTTCTTTTCCAAATAGTGGCACCGGTGATCCGGATGACAGTCCATTTTGTTTTCACATACATGGGTAAGTCCGTACGGAACAGCATCGATGATGCCAAAGTAGAGGATTCAACGTCGATCAACATCTTTTCTGTGACGAGAACAGGTGAAGGGAATGAAGTGAACCGCGTTTATTTATAGTGGAAGACCGGATCGAAACGATTGAAATTGTTCACCAATCCCAACACGCGTTACAAAATTCAGTCACTTCGCGGAGTCTGCCTTCCAATCCAAAGTGAGCTACCTGTGACGTCACATTTCCTATATTGGCACACTAGCGTCTGTGCGCAGTGAATCGATGCGGTATTGTTTTGTGAAACATGACGGAACCTAAGAAGACAATGAACTGGGGTGAACCAGCTGTGGAGACGAGAAGTGATGGTATAGCAGCAGCTACCAAAGTGAACACAGTGCTACTTCCCGAAGAGGTTGATTTCAACTGGGATTTAGTAGATTTTTTTTCTCTTCTTCCCAAGAATTTGTTCAGGTACCAGTACCTTCGCCACTTTCTCCTTCTTTACCACGTGTCGCCGATTTTAAACAAAGACAGAAAGAAGAATTGGAGAAATTTTTACAGCAGCAGAAAGAAGCAGAGCAAGCATTTCTCCTTGAACAGCAACAGCGACAAGAAGAAGAGGCAAGAAGGAAACGACAGGAAGAAGAAGCAGTAGAGAAGAAACAAAGTCTAGGAGAGAAGGAGAACAGCGAAAGTCAAACGGTCACGGTACTCTTGGACATTTTGGCCCAGTTAAGAAGTCTGAAACAAATGTATCAGGCTTCTTTATTACGATCCAAGAGAAAAAGACCTTCCCGAGCCAAACAACCTAACCCTATGACTACACCAGAGATACCACCCCGAGTGATTTCTACTAAATCATTGACAGGAGCAAGTCCACAAGTAGGCCTTGGCCGTGGCAAAGGCTTAAGGCAGTTAAAGCGAATTGATTCTCGTTCCTGAGTTTGTTCTAAGGAAAAAAAACAAACACTCAACAATACTTTTCAGGGCTACCCAATACTCTCGAAAAGAGTGACTATTCATTTTGCCAAAATCAATTAAAACTCAAAATCCCTTCTTTAACCCTATGATGTACGTGTTGTGAGTGTATGAGTGTAGGTCCTTATTATTTCTAAATAATGAAAACCAAGAGACACTTACGTTTTTTCAGTTTGGTCTATTCTGTTACAAATTTTTTTACAATTCAATATCACAACATAACACAACACAACACTTTTAAAAAGTTCATAGATTTCTTCTTTGTCTTTTTTCTTTCACTCTCTCTGTTTTTTCAATTTCTTCACTTTTACACTTTTTTCCTCTTCTTCGTCTTCTTCTTCCTCACATTTTTCTCGTCTTCTTTTCTTTTCTGTCTTCTCTTTCTGAACGTGTCGGGGTTTTTCTTTTGCCGAGGTCACCTCTGTTTCTTCTTCTTCCTCCTCCGTCTCCTGCTCCCGTTGTTTCTTAGGGCACTCTGAAGACCAATGTCCTTTCTCTTGACAATGATAACAGGTATCTTGACTTTTCTCTCTTCTGCCACTGGTCTTGCTTTTATAACGATCTGGACATTCTGTAGCTCAATGCCCTTTGTTCCGACAGATATAGCAAGTATCTTGACTTTTATCTCGAAAGAAGGAAGAGTAGTCCTTCGGCTTGTCTGAAGAAAACTTTCGTATGACACCTCGCAAAGCTCTAATCAAAAGTTCGATCTGTGTGGGTTCTTCCATTGTGCTGATCGGATTGAGAGTGAAATGAATACTGAGAGGGGAGTCACTAGCCCTTTATATATGCCCTGGTCTAACATAGATATATAGGGGTTCATGGTGTTTCACATGTAGTCATTTGACTTTTTGCAATCAAGATGAAACGATCGCATCATTTCGAAAAGAAAGGAGAAGAAAGTAAGAGGCAGAAACGTGATTTATCGCCTCGCACAGTAGCTGAAGTCTTGGCACTAATTCATGCCAGCGATTTTGAAGATGAGATGAGTGAACCAGAATCGAAGCCTAAAGAGTCTACACCAAATCAAAGTCCATTACCATCAGTAAACCCTGAAAAGTACTACCATATTCGAGAGACGGACAAACGCTCTTCCAGAAAATTTAGAACCACGGCCTACACGTACGCAGTGAAGTTTAAAGATTTCAAGTCTGACGTACCCTTGGAAAAAGCAGAAGGGTTCATCCCCGATGTGTGGGATTCTTTGTTAACCACACTAAAACGGCAATGTCAAGCCAAAGAAGACGATCGCTTGAGACTTTCTATTCATCACGACAATTTGAAGTCTCCCGTTTGGATCGAGTTTAGCAGTCCAACAGAATTGACACCTTCCAAAATCATGGACAAGATTCAACACGTACAACAATCCAATGACAAATTTCACATCACGGACGGAAAAGCGACACTGTACATGACCCACGTGTCTCTTCCCCAAGGGACAGGTTAAAAAAAGTTGATGTTGGTAGACAACCTGCGCAGCCTCAAGCGTAGCCTTGTCCAAATTAACAATCCAAAAGACAAGATGTGTTTAGCCCGTGCCATTGTGGTGGGATAAACGTATGCCGACAAGAACGACACGGCAGAATGGAAAAGAGCCTGGAAAACTATTCAACAATCGGACCGAGCCAAACAACGAAGAGAAGCAGAACTCCTGCTACAGCAAGCGGGGTTAGCTAAAGACACACCTCGTGGCATTCCTGAAATGCAAAAGTTGCAAGACGTTTTGGCTCCATGTTACACCTTGAAAGTTCACTCTCAAGAAGTGCGCGGGCCTCTGTTGTTTCGAGGTAAAGATTTCAAAGACGGAAAATACATTCACGTCTATCATCACGACGAACATTTTGATGCCATTACCAGTATCACTGCATTCCTGGGATACGGTTCTTACTGTGAGAAATGTGACTATGGCTATAACAATCGAGAGCAACATAAGCATTGCGGATCAAAATGTAAGGGATGTTCAGCCTCTACACCCTGTCTGGACGAAGGACAAGAATGAGTGCATTGCTCTGCTTGTCAGCGCACGTTTGTCAGTCCTGCCTGTTACCAACAACACCTAAAGACGCAAGGATCACAGCAGAAATGTGCTTGACAACTCTTGAGATTGTGCCCTACTTGTGGACAAGGCATACGTACCAATAGTGTCAAGTTACACATTTGTCGAGGAAAGAAACGATGTCACATTTGTCGCCAAATCGTGGACTTGGAACACCAATGCCACATTCAAAAATACCATTCTAAACATGAAGAAGAAGAAGATAATGACCAGAAGAAGAAAGGGAATTTCATCTTTTTCGATTTCGAATGCATGCAAGAGACTGGCATTCACATTCCTAATTTCGGCGTGGCTCACCGAGCGTGCGAAAAGTGCATCCAAGAGCCTATCTTGACTGATTGTCCTCACTGAAGCAAGATTTCTGGAGGACGTGAAAAAATCTTTCGAGGACCGAACACACTAGCCGATTTTGCCCAATGGATCTTAGACCCTATCGACGAAACTTGGAGCCAAGAAGATATCGAACGTTAGAACGTTACGGAGATTGTCATCGCCATGCCACGGTGATGGCTCACAATTTCTCGGGATACGATGGACAATTTCTGTTGAGATACTATACGGAACAAAGTACCGAACGTCCGAAAGTGACTTTGAACGGAGCCAAAATCATTTCTATGCAAGTGGGTCAAGTACAGTTTAAAGATTCAATGAGTTACTTGGCGATCCACTGAGCCGCATGCCTAAAACGTTTAGCATGACAGAAATGGCCAAAGGCTATTTTCCGCACTTTTTCAATACCGAAACCAATCAACACGCCGTTCTACCCCATTTGCCTGAGGCTCACTACTACGACCCCGAAAACATGTGTACCGAACAACGAGAAGCTTTCTACGCATGGTACCAGACTCACGCTTCGGACCCTTTTGACTTTCAGGAAGAAATGTTAAAATATTGTCGTTCCGACGTAGACATTTTACGTCGCTGCTGTGGAAAATTTCGAGAACTGTTCATGGAACGCGGAGGGATCGATCCTTTGAAAGAAGCCTGTACCATTGCCAAAGCGTGTTCCTTAGTGTATCGTCAACGATTCATGCCCGAAAACACCCTAGCTGTCATCAGTCCTCAAACGACCAATTTTGTCAAACCTCAATACTCAGTCAAAGCCCTAAGCTGGTTACATTATTTGTGTGACAAGGAAGACAAATGGATCCAACACGCTCGCAACGGAGGAGGCGAAAAGACCATTGGAAGGTATTCAGTAGATGGCTGGGACTTAGAAAACCCCAAGATCGTGTACGAGTTTAACGGGTGCTTATTTCACGGATGTCCCATCTGCTACCCTCAACGTGACACTAAAAACCAGTTTTTACAACGAGCCATGGAAGACTTGCACCAGGCCACTTGTCAGCGACGCTTGAAGTTAGAAGAGCAATGATACCAAGTAGTGGAAATGTGGGAACACGAGTACGATCACCGATTGAAAACCGATCCCGAGGTTAAGCGCATCGTGGAAAGTTACAAGCTGGTGGACCGTCTGAACCCACGGGACAGTTTGTACGGAGGACGGACGAATGCCACCTGTTTGCTGTACCAAGCCGACGAAGAGAAAGGAGAAGAAATCAGATACTTAGACGTGTGTTCTCTGTATCCGTACGTGTGCAAATATTGCCACTTTCCGGCAGGGCATCCGCAACTGCTGACCGAACACATCGACGTAGACAATATTAGACAATACGAAGGATTGATCAAGTGCAAAGTCTTGCCTCCCACGAACTTGTACCATCCAGTTTTACCACATCATTGCCAAGGAAAACTGATGTTTCCCTTGTGTCGTACTTGTGCTGAAACATGCAACCAAGACCACCCTTGTCAGCACACTCAGGAAGAACGCGCCTTGACGGGAACGTGGGTCAGTGTGGAATTGTTTAAAGCTCTGGACTTGGGATACCAACTGTTAGAAGTGTACGAAATTTACCACTTTCCCAAGACAGAAAAATACCATAAGGGCGACGATTCTCAAAAAGGCATTTTTTGCAGCCTACGTGAATGCCTTTTTGAAACTGAAACAAGAAGCTAGCGGATATCCTTCCTGGTGTCACACTCCCGAAGGCCAAACAAAGTTCAAAGAGAAATACTGGAAGCAGGAAGGCATCACTTTAGACCACATTGAGAAAAACGAAGGAAGGCGATCGTTTGCCAAAGTGATGTTGAATTGTTTGTGGGGTAAAATGGCACAACGACCGTGTTTACCCAAGACGGAGTATTTGACAGAACCTTCCCGCTACTTCCAGATGATTCACGACAAAACCAAATACGTGAAACACGTGGACGTCCTACGTGAAGACTTGATCTTAGTCAATTACGAAGAACTGGACTTTGTAGAAGCCGACGAATTTGGAAATGTCATCATTGCGGCTTACGTGACAGCCCATGCTCGCTTAAAACTGTACGAAGCTTTAGAACTATTAGGAGATCGTGTACTGTATTTTGACACGGACAGTTGCATCTACATTGATCGCCTGGGTCAACCTTACCTGATCATCGAAGGAGACCGTTTAGGAGCCTGGACGGAGGAGCATCCCGACGACAAGATTCTAAGTTTTGCAAGTGGCGGTCCCAAAAATTACGGTTACGAATACCGTAACCCACAAGGAGATGTGAACACGGAGTGTAAAGTGAAAGGATTGAATCTCAATTATCGCACCAGTCGAGTGGTGAACTTTGGTGTCTTGAAAGAAGCCTTGCAGTCTGGACAGGATGGAAATTTTAAAGTGACCACCCACGAACCGCACAAGATTGTACGTTTACCCACACACCAAATCGTCAGTCCACCCTTGGAAAAGGTTATCAAATCGTGTACCAGAAGCGAGTTCGGCTTCCCAATCACTTCACTTTACCGTACGGTCATGCTGATATTGGTCAGCATATAAAAAGGGACAATGTTCAAGGTCGATAGTTCATTGTGACTACCATTGCTAAGCGAGAAAGATGAATCCATTCACACAGCAAGTATCCAGTAAGAGTAAACTCGAGTACGATGCTGTGCCTTGCGATGGTAGGGATGCCGTATGCTATGACCTTAGTGATTCAGTACCACATCATCATGGGAACTTTGTTATAACTACTACTACTACCATACCTACCGTGGAACGTGATGCTGTGCGTGTCAAACCTGATGGATGCGAAAGCGTTGAGACTCGTTGTCGCACACCTTTTCACTTTACTGGTTTTCATGGTGGATGTCATCCTAATGAAACCATACGACTACCACCCTACGGATGTCATGTAAAACTGAGCAAACTCCTCAGGATTTCACCTCATCGAAATGATCCTATGAAAGACGAATATTCGTTACTGTGCGTTTGCCAGAATACTGTGATTTTGAAAGTCGATTGCAAACCTTCCAAGGAAAATGGCCAAAATATCTGGGAGGACCTACCCCCGAAGAATTAGCTAGAGCTCAATTTATCTACTTGGGCGAAGGAGATAAAGTCAAGTGCTTCAGTTGCGATGTGTCACTTCACGAGTGGGAGAAGAAAGATTGCGCTTACCTGGCACATGCTCGATGGTCTCCGGAGTGTCACTACCTACCTTTAGTGGGACCTCGTCATTGAAGTGGCCCTACCATGTTGTGTAAAAAGCTAGCTACGGAGTTAGGAGTCAAACGTTGGACAATACCTAGACAAGTATTTAAACTCGATGTAAAAAATAATCTTCAAAGATTACCAAACGAATTGCAAGAGAAGATCTACAAGGACATTTGGCAGGGACTTGCCAGAGCAAATCTCAATTAGTGACTGTAGAACATTTGTGTCGAGAAATTCACAAGAGGAAATTGACCAAAGTCAACAAACAAGTCCGATTTCTCTGGATCAAGGGTGCGTTCGTTCTACTATTTCGCTTTAGACCATTTACATTTGAAGATTTTATTGACATTCTTGACCGTTTCCTGGAATGGCAGTGGTCAGAAATTACTCACTACGTTCATTACTTTCGCTCTAGGAGAAGTGTTTGACTGACATGGTTATGGATACTTTACAAGAGAACATTCGTGCTTTGCGTGTGGAATTGAGAGAACGCATTTACCGTTAGTTCGTCAAAATACAAGTGAAACGCAAAGAACCATTGCATCCGTTACGTCACCGATGTTTAAACCACTGGTACCTGAATGCTATAAAAGGATTGATTCATGTGAAAGCGTTCCATTGGTCAGACATTGTTCAACTGGAGGAGAACCAGAAGACTTTGGGTGTCACTCTTCCTTCAACTTACAAGGTGACCATACTACAACGAATTCCAGAAGAAGAGTTAGAGGAGTACCAAAATCTTTTACGCTACCAAATTTTGTCTGTAGTGGAAAATTCTG
This sequence comes from Megalonaias nervosa, assembly GCA_016617855.1. Taxonomy (NCBI): domain Eukaryota; kingdom Metazoa; phylum Mollusca; class Bivalvia; order Unionida; family Unionidae; genus Megalonaias; species Megalonaias nervosa. The sequence goes on from JAECUM010033628.1 coordinate 27,193, forward strand.
TACGATGTGTAGTGTGTGAACTAGTGACTAAAAAATTTAAATTCGCTACTGGAGTACGATTAGCTCTGTGCAAAAAGTACACTTATTACCTCCGACAAAAAAAAAGAGGACATAAAAACGGACGACCATGCCACGATCTTTATCATTCGTGATACAACAGATTCCGTGGAAGGAAATCAATGACACTATTGAAACAGTAGAGGATTACCAACACCTATTACGAGAACTGTGCCCATTGAATTGGGGTCGACGTGTGGAGTGTGTCTTAGTGACTTGCTTTCTGGGATTTCGTTTACCAGCCAATTCTTTGTGGACTCTTTACGAACAGTACCTATTACTCCAAAACAAAATATGAAAGTTATCCCTTTAAATGTACACGAGAGACTCATTCTGCTCAAAGCTTTGCGCTTTCATCTGGATACTTCTCGACCTCTACGGGAAAACAAGATTCGTCAACTTTTAGGTACTGAAGATGTGTATGACGATGTGTGTGTAGCTTGTGACTCACACCCTCACTGGAAAGATGTACGTGACCGGCAAAGTTTGGGGTTTGAGGCTTGGACTAAAGAAGTGGCACACTATGCCAAAGATTTGTGATCCTAAAAAATTAAAACGTTCCGTGAAAAAAGTCACTTTTAAATCTGTGTTAGTGACAATACCAGAAGAACAGTCTGTCATCGAGGAAAACCACTCTCTTCAGGACAAGACTGTCATCGACATTCCTGAAAGACCATTCCGGGAGGACCCTTGTGTGACTGAACCAAGGAATGTACAGACTCTCAGACACTACTCCTAAGATTTTACCTCTTGATCACAAAAAATGTTGTACAGAGACTTGTTTATATTCCACTATGGTCGTTTTGTTGTGTTTTTTATTCCTGTACTTAACCATTTGGCTTTTTATGTATTTTTGTCTTTCGTGTTGTTCACCATTAAAGATGACAATAAACGTGTCCTGAAAAAGTATAAAAACTCTTGTCTTGTCTGTCTTCCTGTCACAAGTGAC